>CANNZV010002944.1:50311-129194 GCA_947561585.1 Caprella mutica
TTTCCGAAGGAAGACCTGTCTCAGAGGAAGGACATGCCCGTTTCTAAATATGTTCAGGATTGATAAGTAACTACATGGTATAGATAGTAAAGAAAAGGATGATATGGTTGACTAATGAAATTTATTGATAGGTATTTAGCATTACAAGCCATTGCCCGTTCTTACTTCTTAACTATTTAAATTTATACTATTAGTATGGAGCTTGGGCTCCTAGCTGCCAGGTCATTAAGCAATCATTAAGTGTGCAGAACAACAAACTAGCGGATACAACAAATTACGTAATAGTCATTTACGTTAAGACAATTGATAAAAAGTACTGTGGTGCGCCGCTCAGCCATGTTTCAAACTGTGGCCCAGTCTGTATTTAGTGGTAAATTCCACCGATATGTCGGTGGAATTTTTCTCCATTGAAAATAATATTCTGGCAAAGTCGGTGGATTTTTTGCTATTTACTCCCATGTTACCATTAATTTTCGGTGGAAAAATGGGTAAAATGTTGGTGCCTGGTGGATCAGCCAAATTACTGGAAATTTATGGTGGATTTTTTCAGCTTTTTCAAAAAGTCAGTGGAATTTTGTGCACCAAATACACCAGTCTGCAGAATATGTGAGATATTTGGGATATTCTCTCCGAACAATTTTGAATTAATTCCTATATTTACATTAATTTTGCTACGAACACTTCTGAATTAATTCCAATATTTACATTAATTTTGCTACGAACAGATTAAGAGATCTCTACGAACACTTAACCAGTTTCTGCAGACTGGCAAATACAGACTGGACTGTGGCAGGAAAGTCGCCAGTTTAGTGATAAAATTGATCCAGGTCGCCACATTTAAGATACTTTAAAGTTTAAAGGAGAAAATTGTCTTCCTAGTGAAGATTTTGCACTTGGAAACATCCTTATACTTCATGCCTGATCATGATGCATGTGTATCTCTTGAGATTATTTTGGGAGTGATTTACTTGCCAGTCTGCAGAATATGTGAGATATTTGGGATAATCTCTCCGAATAATTTTGAATTAATTCCTATATTTACATTAATTTTGCTACGAACACTTCTGAATTAATCCCTATATTTACATTAATTTTGCTACGAACAGAATAAGTTATAAGAGATCTCTATGAACACTTTACCAGCTTCTGCAGACTGGTTTACTTGTTATTTACAGGTTTTCCAACTTGAATAACCCCTCAAAAGTCGCCAATATACTGGCGACTTTGTCCATACTTTAAAACATGGCCAAGTAATAAAGCATGTCCAAACTCGCCATTTTAATGGCGAGTTTGTGACTGTTATTTTGAGCCCTCCAATTGCAAATGGCGAGTTTTATCTATTTTTCTCCTATGCTACAATGTTATTTTGGAGAGAATTAATGATAATTTGATCATTTTGGAGAGAATTTGTTAAATTTTGGAGAGAGCTGGAGAGACAAATGGTGAGTTTATGAGACATACTAATTTACTTGGAAACATGGCCGCTCAGCTTTTAGATACTTCATGTTTTAAAGTCATAAAGTGTTTTAGGAAAGTCACCAATTTAGTGAGAAAGTGGATCCAGGTCGCCACATTTCCAGTCTGCAGAATATGGAACATTTTTCCAAGACTCCCTGCGGGAGTTTTTGATTGAAATTTAGACTTTTGAGATCTCTGCGGGCCAATCTGCAGAAACAGGTAATGTGTTCGTAGAGATCCCTGATTCTGTTCGTAGCAAAATTAATGTAAACATAGGAATTAATTCAGAAGTGTTCGTAGCAAAATTAATGTAAACGTAGGAATTAATTCAAAATTGTTCGGAGAGAATATCCCAAATATCTCGCATATTCTGCAGACTGGTCTGCGGGAGATCATGAATTAATTCCTATGTTACCATTAATTTTGCTGTGGGAGATTTTGAATTAATTCCTATGTTACCATTAATTTAGCTGCGGGAGATTCTGAATCTGCTGCTGAGAGTCGGAGAGTAACGGTCTCTCAAATTAAAATCTCTGCGGGAGAAGATACACATTCTGCAGACTGGCGGCACATTTAAGACACTTTAAAGGAGAAATTTGACTTATTAGTGAAGATTTTACACTTGGAAACATCCTCATGCCTGATGCATGTATATCTCTTGTGAGTTGAGACTATTTAGGGGGTGATTTACTTTATATTTACAGGTTTCCCAACTTATTTAACCCCTCAAAAGTCGCCAATATACTGGCGACTTTGTCCATACTTTAAAACATGGTAGATACTGTTACTTGAGAGGGCCGCAATTAAAATTTAAAGGGCCGCAAGCCCCCAGGGGCTCTATCCTGAAGCTGTCTGTGGTGAATGACTGAATGGAAGAGAAGGGGGATGGCGTCCCTTGGGCCCCGAACTGTTGTAATTTGGATTATGGATTGTCTTTTTTCATTTTTACCATGTTTATCATTTTTTTAACGCTACTTGCAGTTTTAGAGGATAGCGCTAGGTTTATGCTCTTCAACTACGAGGTCTTAGATTTTGTGAGAGGGTGTTAGACAGTCAGTGTTAGACACCTTTGATGGGTCACCCATCATATCAACCATATCATTATCTTTGAGGAATGTCTGCAGTGACGTAAATCAATTTCTGATCGTTTCCTCCGTGATTCCATCACGCTCTTCAATCACCCGTTCTGAAGTACAAACAGATATATCTATGTGACATTGTAAGAAACCCTGTGGAACATGCAGAATTGTGATAGAACAAAACTTCTTTCCTGCACATTTCGAACAGTTTCCATGAAATCAATTATGAAATTAGTTATAACATTACCTCCAACCATAACTTTCCTGGTATTCCATCGGTGAGTGGATTGGATCTTTCTGGTTCCTTCTCCATCATAGCCTGCACCGTGTTGATGACGTCCTTACGGTGTGGAGAAAGACCCCGACAGGTACATTGATTGATCCAACTATAGAAAACGATGAAATATTTAGCGTGTCACTTCAATCATCCAAACAGTTTCGTGAATACATATATTTTTCATAGAAAATTTTATAGACTGCAGTTTCATGTCATAAACTCAATATTCGATATTTCATGTTTATTACTCAACAATGGAAGTTTCTTCATTTTCAGTGAGAAAGGGTTCTCTTCCCTTTTTCTCATTTGAAATGTAAGCCAATTATTTGGCTTTAACTGACAAACTCTATAACATAGCAGAGAAGCCAAGTAAAATAGTATAGCTTATAAACTCTTCATTTCTATCTCCAGCTATCTGCCTATCCCCAAAGAAATTTCTCCTATTGCAATTGAAGGGCTTAGGGGCTTGCTCAATTCAGTTCAAATAATGTAATGAGCTGCTGAGAGTAACTTTGCTTCATATTAAAATCTTTGCAAGTCTGGACTCAGGAGACCCATTATGCAGAATGGTTTCATCAAACAGAATGTGACTGGCAAGATTTAAATTAATGCTCTCCTAAATTCAACCCGAGTTAACTCATAAATATAATGAAAGTACTCAATATTAACTGTTCTAACTCTTCTTCATTTCAGAGAATAAAGTTCTAGATTAGAATTTGTTTTATAAAGCTCGTAAGTTATCCAGTCAAAATGTTCACTCCCAAAAGCAACATAGGTCACCCCTCGTCAGCTAGTGGTAGAGCCCTAGCCTCAGGCAACAGACGCCGCAGTAGCATGGGTGTGGCTAGCACTCCTTACAGCAACAGAAACATTGGAGCAACACGCTCTCCTTACACCACACCTCTGTAAGAATTACATTTCTAACATCTGATATTTGTTTATGTAAACTACTAGCTTTATTGTAATTTCTATTCTAAATATAAACTTCCTAAGTAGCTTGTGTCTTTCTTTTATTTTAGTTTTATTAAATTGACATCCAAGAAAGATTTAGTTTTCCTCTCCAGGTTAGCTAGCAATTTCTACTCTGTGATATTTTTACAATATTAGCATCCTTAGAATTTAGCTAGTAGGGATCTACAGTCATCCTATTTCTTTCTGTTTATCTTAATTAAACTGACATCTAAGATATTTTCCATTTTCTCCTCCAGGAACAACAGACTAGCCAATGCTGCCAATCTTAGCAAACTCAACTCCCCCTCCACTCCATCAATGCTGGGGCAGCAGAACCAGCTCTCTGTGGAGTCGTGTGGCTCATCCCTACCCGCTCTGGTCATGGAAGCTCTCACCTTCTCTGACAGTAAGTCTTTAAAACTCTTGAGCTATTTAATTTTCTATACCTAATTTTAATCTTTTTGATTGTAATTAGGGTAAGTTCTCAATTATCAGTCAGTTCCACATTTTTGGACATTATTTGTAAGTCTGAAAATGTGGAACTGATCGATAATCGAGAACTTACTACCTAGCTATATGTATATAACTTTTATCCATTTAGGTTCAACATTTACTTATGAGAATTAATTCCATCTCTCCCATCTGTTCAGGAAATAGTGAAATGTCATCTGTTCTCAGTGCCAGTGGCTGGTCTTGGCTTGTAACAGGAAGGCGTCTGCTCGTGTGGAGGTTTATCAAAGATGTCCACAATATCACCGGTAAGTGTCATTAGTATGCTATTGTAGGTACAGTTGTGAAATACTTATACTAGATATGGTTAATCACATTATGTGAAACTTTTAATAATTTATCATCATTCTAAGGTAACTATATTTAGCTCAATTGAACAGTGATGTAGCTAAATATTAATGGAATGTATGAATAGTGTTTTTCCTTTTGTTTTAACCTAACTCCAACTCTTCTTTATTGATTGCTATTTCTCTTTATTACTGAATTAGGGTTGTGAATAATCTGTGCCCACTACTTCTTCCAGGCACTCCCCTGTCAAGATCTCGTGCTGATGCCTTGCGCCCTCAATTCCGTGAGCTGCTCTTGCCGCAGAGCGATTTGGCTCATAGGGCCCAGTTAGTGGTGCTGAGACAACAGGAATCATCTCAGGTATATAATAGGCTAAGAAAACAGTTACTTCTTATAAATACAATTACAGTAGCTAGCTACATTGTCAAGGTATTTTCTACTAGAATTAGGTTCAAACTGAAGATCAGTTTTAACTATATGATGTAGCTATATAATATTTATGTTCGTTTTTCTGCTTCTAAGAGCATTGTCACTGACTGTATGAAAAAAGCTACTCATGAGTAGCTTTTCCGCTTCCATGAGCATTATCACTGACTGGTGGTAGGTGACTTTATTCATGGAGTAGCTATTCTGCATCAATGAGCATTGTCACTGAATGGTTGTCTGTGACTTTGTTTATGGAGCCATTTTCCTTTCTGACTGCTTCTTCAAGATCTCTTGCAATTAATTTCCTTTAGGCATCATCTATTGGACACTGAGTGATTAAAGCTGACAACATAAATCTTCTAATAGTATAACATAATTCTTTCCTTCTTCAGGCTCCATCTTGCTTGGCAGTGTCCCCAGAAGGCTCAGTTCGTTTCTGGCCCAGTATAACTGATGAGAACACCTACACAGAAATTAGTGCTGACCTGCAGGTAATGCTATGTTCTCACTTTATAGCAATGCAATATTTCTAACTGTTTTATCATAACTTGGAGAATGTTGCAATGCTAGAACACTCATAAAGCCTCACAGTACTCGTGAAGTGGGTGTTAAACTATGCCAATAAAAAACTATTTAATTACCTAATGAAAAAGTATGTTACTGAAACCTTTAATCTCAAATTAACACATTTCTTATCATGCATGAACAATGTTTTTCTTTTCTTTGTAAGTAAAATGAAGAATTTAATTTCGATGAAATCATCTTTAATAAGCAGTAACTACTTTATCATATAAATGACTATCTAATATGACCAGAAATTTGGAAAGACTATCAAAATATGTAGCTACGTAAATTATTTCAAATATACATTTCTGTCTGTACATAAAATTTTTCTACAAATTTTTCATGTTTAATTTATCAGGGACAGGAATGCGAGACTCTAGTGTACCTCAGCAGCAACCTTGGTTACTTCTTAGCTACAACCACATCAACCACTCTCTTGATTCAACCAAACTATTCAGTCCAACCTGGGGACACAAGTGAGATTCAAATGGATGATAATTTCTTTCAAATCTTTAGTTCTATGAAATTTAAAAGACTGTAAATGTTGAGATATGGCTATAGTTTAAGTTTGAACTGTAATGAATGGAGGCCGGAAATTTCGGTCTCAGAATTATGAGTGCTCTCTCCACATAAATGACAGTTATGTAATTTCTTGTGTTAGATGATTGTTTAATTACCTAGAAGGGGGAGGGGGGGGGTGCCTAATTTACAATTAATTCCTAAGTTTTATTTATTCCTGAGACCGAATTTTCCACTCGAATCTCATGTTAAATGAATGTCAAAATTAATGATGTTACTTTTCATTTTACAACGGTTAATGATGTTATCCGTTTTTAATAAATACACTACACATTTTAGTATCAATATTTTCAACTTTATCTATTATTGTTCTTCAATAATATCATTATAAAATGAGACCGATTTTCCAAGACAGAGTTTTCCTAGAACCGTAATGAGTGTACCATTGGTGTCATTTTGACGTCAGAGTAGTAGAAGTAGGTATGGACACTATCACCTTCTCAAGAACAACTGTAATTGTTAAACATTCATAATAGCTAACTTAACCTAAATCTATTTATTTCTCTCTAGGTATCAGTGTGCGACAGGTGAAGGTTCCAGCAGGTCTACTAGGTGGTCTGTCCCGTAAAGTTACCTCTTTGATGTTCGGGTCTATGCCTACTCAAGCACCTGAAGCTGTGAGTTATGCAACTTTTTTTATTTTGCTGTAATTTATACCTATAATATTGTTAATTTAAACTATAATATTAAGATCTGTACATGGTGATACCCTCAAAAACTGTTCTAACATCTTTTCTATTGAACTGTGGGAAAATGAAATATATAATTCTACTTGGCTTGTACTTGAGGAAAAGGAAACAACTGTGCTTGTCTTTGATTCTGGAGAAAATGGAGTACACAACTCTACTTGTCTTTGATTCTGGAGAAAATGGAGTACACAACTCTACTTGTCTTTGATTCTGGAGAAAATGGAGTACACAACTCTACTTGTCTTTGATTCTGGGTAAGATGGAGAACATAACTCTACTTGTCTTTGATTCTGGAGAAAATGGAGTACACAACTCTACTTGTCTTTGATTCTGATGAAAATGGAGTACATAACTCTACTTGTCTTTGATTCTGGAGAAAATGGAGTACACAACTCTACTTGTCTTTGATTCTGATGAAAATGGAGTACATAACTCTGCTTGTCTTTGATTCTGGAGAAAATGGAGTACACAACTCTACTTGTCTTTGATTCTGATGAAAATGGAGTACATAACTCTGCTTGTCTTTGATTCTGGAGAAAATGGAGTACACAACTCTACTTGTCTTTGATTCTGATGAAAATGGAGTACATAACTCTACTTGTCTTTGATTCTGGAGAAAATGGAGTACACAACTCTACTTGTCTTTGATTCTGGAGAAAATGGAGTACACAACTCTACTTGTCTTTGATTCTGATGAAAATGGAGTACATAACTCTACTTGTCTTTGATTCTGGAGAAAATGGAGTACACAACTCTACTTGTCTTTGATTCTGATGAAAATGGAGTACATAACTCTACTTGTCTTTGATTCTGGGGAAGATGGAGTACATAACTCTACTTGTCTTTGATTCTGATGAAAATGGAGTACATAACTCTACTTGCCTTTGATTCTGATGAAAATGGAGTACATAACTCTACTTGTCTTTGATTCTGATGAAAATGGAGTACATAACTCTACTTGTCTTTGATTCTGGGGAAAATGGAGTACATAACTCTACTGGTCTTTGATTCTGATGAAAATGGAGTACATAACTCTACTTGTCTTTGATTCTGGGGAAAATGGAGTACATAACTCTACTGGTCTTTGATTCTGATGAAAATGGAGTACATAACTCTACTTGTCTTTGATTCTGATGAAAATGGAGTACATAACTCTACTTGTCTTTGATTCTGGGGAAAATGGAGTACACAACTCTACTGGTCTTTGATTCTGATGAAAATGGAGTACATAACTCTACTGGTCTTTGATTCTGATGAAAATGGAGTACATAACTCTACTTGTCTTTGATTCTGGGGAAAATGGAGTACATAACTCTACTGGTCTTTGAAATGGTGGAAAATGGAAATGAATACACAACTCTACTTGTTTTCAACTGGAGGAAAATGAAATAATTTCTTGTTTTTAACTGGAGGAAAGTGGAATAATTTCTTGTTTTTAACTGGAGGAAAGTGGAATAATTTCTTGTTTTTTAACTGGAGGAAAGTGGAATAACTCTACTTCACTTGACCTGATTTGGATAAAACTTGAATTTCTCATCTTTGATCAAGTTTGGTGATGTCACTTTATGAATTGGTATCGAAATTAATATATTATTGATTCAATCGACATTCAGGAACGGAAGGAATATAGACTATGGTGCGATACTAAGGGAGTAGCTACTTGTAAATTACAAATTTATTCCCAGGAGGCCTCAACTTCCCGTTGGTGGTGATACTGTTAATTTCCATAATATATTTTCCTATTTGTTTAGCATCAACCTTGTAATCCTTTTTATTGATTGCTCCAAAGTGGTATAACCAACACAGCTTACCCCCCCCCCCTCCTCTCCCCCATCTCAAATATAATTAACACTTTCCTCTTCCATTAATTGTCATTAGAAATTTAGAACCATGTTTCTTTATCCTAATACATAAGTTTTTGGTTTATTCCCTCGAGCTGCAAAGTCAGAACCGGGAAAATGGAAAGATTTCGAATTAACTAGAAGATGAGACATGATAATTAATAGACACACAAACCTTACCCACAGCCAACTTATTGATGATACAGTTTCTATACCCAATTTGCAATAATGAAGCACTCATCATAACACACATTTTGAAAGTATCACAGAACAGAGAGAAACTTATCTGCAACAGAGACCTAACCAACCAATAACTGGTTCCTGGAAAGAGGTCCACAGGAAAAAGTCCCACAGATTTAAAAGCCCACAAGGAAGAAAAACACACTATAATTTAATAAATAATAATTTGAATTAATGATTTTGCTTTGAGTTTTATGAAAACAAATGGGAAAATACATGTTACGATTTAATTATTTTTTGAGGGTTTAGAAGCTATGATTTTCATTTGGGTTCTTTTGAATGAGACTTTAAGTCCTAAGTTACTTTGTGAGCCGTAATTCACCTACTTTACTCGACAGTAATCTATATGAAAAACATATATATTTTGGAAGGCAAATGTGAGGTTAAATATTCAAATAAGTAAAGAGATCAAATTTATATTTACTGACATAATTATGACAATGGAAAAAATATTCAATCCATAAATATAATATAAAATGACTAAACAATGTCACAAACTAAAACTACGCGATAACAGATGTGTTGAACATAAGCTTAAACAACTTATGTATATGAAGGCAGAAAGAAAACTAGGGTCACACAGCTAAATTGTAATACTATGGTAAACTATTCGAAAATATTTTTATAGAACAATTTTCTGAAGTGAAATGAGACAAAAGGTGCAAGGCAAAGAAAACTAATTAAGTAGTTGATCATGTAATTGATGAATTGTAAACTTATGCCCTAACTAAAAACTAACCATCAAATATATCATAATTTCACCCCGATCATTCTCCCCCTCTCACATTTTGCGGTAGCTACCATAAATGCTAGATTTATCTAGTTGTTGAATTGTAACATGAAATGGAGTCTATCTGATGTGGTCCAGTGAGTTGTATTTAAAATTAAATTCATTTGATTTCAACTGGAGGAATACCACCATTTCTGCACAGACTATGTAGCTAATGGTTGATTTTTGCATGCAATTGACATTTTCATATCTTAGGCATTTTCAGCCAGCAATCTCACATTCTGAGAATTTAATATTTCCTACACTGTAAAATCTTTTCATCTGAGAAATCAAGTGCTTGCCTTCTTTCAGACAGTTCATGGGTATCTGGATAGAGCTGGCATTCCTCTGTTATATTAAGGACAGTTATATTAATTAATCCTTAAGTTGAAGAAGAAGAATTGTTTGTTAGCATTTTTAAAAACATAAAAATTTGCATTCGTCGCACGGGTGTCCCGATACGCAACAGTGTAATCCCACCGCCGGTACACATATGGCCTGAAAATAGTGAACGTGTTAAGCAATTGACTAATTATGAAACTCCATATATTCAAAAAATTGTGAGAATATATTTAAGTCAATGATCTACTGATCAAAGAAATTTTTATGTATAAAATGATAGCTTATGGTCTCCCGGATAATGTGTTAAAATAATCTATATAGGTGCTTTTTTTATCAAAGAAAATTCAGAAAATTGGCTCTCATAACAGTTCATTTTTGACTGCAAAATGTGTGAACATCGTACAGTTTTTGAACTAGAGACATGGGATATGTTTCATTTTCTTCAGAATTTAGTTGCTTTACAAAATTTAAGACTGTAAAAAATTATTAATGTACGAAAAACTAAGTATAGCTACTATAATATATAAATATTTTCAATATTTTTGAAATTATTATTTAGAGAACTAAGACTAATTTTGATAAAAGGCTCTGTAACTTTGTTGACAACTAAAATCTGAAGAAAATGAAACGAACCCCATGTCTCTTCCTCGAAAATTGTAGTAGGTGAAACATTATGAATGTAACCCCCTTTTTGAGGAGTGGAGGCTAAAGGGGGCAAAATTGGAAAAAAAATCTTAAATAAAAAAGATACCATTTTAATAACTAGTTGCATCAACTCTAAAATTTGTAAAATCAATCAACACGTTGCGTGAGGGAGTCAAAAACTAGGTTTCCACTACAGTGCGGGAGATTAAAAGTTCCACCATATCTGTACTAGTAACACAATTGAGCGGACATCTTGTGTGGTTCATATTCATGGTTAGTACTACCAATTACAGAAATAAAATAGCATGCCCACAGGTGGGCAATTCGCAATGTTAAGCTCCTTGCTCTATTGCACTGCGGAGTGCCCACCTGTGGTCACTGCTTGACATCAAAAAACGGCACGTTTTAGACTTGTTTTTTTTTTTCAATAATTCAAGATTGTAGTTTAACATTTTATTGTTTCTCTGTGATAAAAATGAAAATATAACCTTAAAAATATTAATATATGTTGGCTGCTAAATATTATAATGATACGTATACCATTTCCTTTTTTTTTTTTATGGTTTATAAAGAAATTTTGATAATCTTAATGAATTTTAATTTTCATGTGATGTTCTGAATGATACTAGTTAAGAATAATGCATTTATAAAAGTTTCTCAAAATATGTGATGAATTCACAAAATGAGTGAGCCAAAAAGTTACAAACTCTTATCAGAAAGCTCTGACCTGCCTGGCATGGGCACCCATACTATTTATATGCCGTATTTCAATTTGGAGCATAAATTATTAATCAATTAATTCAAAATTCTAACTACTAAACGAAAGTTATTCTTTGAAAGAATTTGTTTGATTTATATCTGGTAGCTGCATATATAAATGAAAGGCATAGTAAACAGAATAGTATAGTACCCCAGTTCCATGTATTATTCAAATTTATTCTGGGTAGGCTGTGACGTCATGTATGTAAACAAGAGGTCACGTCATAGCAAACAGAATTGCTGTGGGTCACGTGGAATAGAGAATTAAGATGGCGGCCAACGCGACCGATCTGACTAATGATCTAATTCTCTTGAATAAATAGTCTTCTTCAAAACTAAAAAATTGTTACTATTTTGGGTGTATAAAGACCAGTAGCAATTTCATCAACAGTTATTTTTTAATATTCGTCCATATGACTATAAAGATTGGATAATAGCATGCGGAAATGTGGAATTAAAAAAAATATCACCGAAAACGTTATTTAACAAAAGTTGGGTGTGTTGCAGCCATCTTTTGTGTTTGTACTGTACGTACAAACGTACGCACCATTGTTGACATGTGACGTCACAGCCTACCGGGACACGCGTAATATCCCCCCTATAGCTCTGGGATACTATATCTTCTCTGTACTGTGTGAAAGGTTTTACAGACATGTAATTATATTTCTCATATTTTTCGCTTTATATGGACTAATAAATGTTTAAAAAATGATCAGTTGCTTAGAGAATTGATCTCCTATAATGAAGCAATTAGAAATATTTTTTTATCCCAAAAAATTATTTTAATTTTCTCAATTTTCATGCAAATTATTACAGGTAGTGCTATAATTATTGAGTTGCCAAATTTCCTGATTAATGATCATGATTACTTCCATTCACTTGTAAACTCAATACATATTAAAAAATAAAAGTAAAATATATAAAAAAAAATCCCGTTTATATGATTTTTTTTAGGCTAATCAATTTTTTTCAATGACCCACTGGTGGGTCACCCGCACTGTACTAGAAGCGGCAGTGACCCACCGGTGGGTCACACTGCACACAACGTGTTAATAACCTTTTTCATTTTAGGGAGAAGGTCTCTGTCACCCTCTTAATCTATGAACATTCTGTTGTATTCATAAGAATAATTATTATCCCTTTAATTCATTGCAACTTTCATCCAAATGATCATGTTAAGTTGTTACAGTTGAAGTAAGATAAGTTATGAATTGTCAGTTGCTTAAAATCCTCTATCATACAAGAGAAAATGATGCAAAATTCTTTTATAATTTTAATTTTATTGTTTTTCCTTTATGACAGAAGATGTGAAACTGACTGATAATTTTTAACTCATCCCACCATCTTAATAATCTCTCCAGAGACTAGTGCGAGTGGTGAGTCGCAGTTCTTCAAGTGGTGCCATTTCAGTTCTGGTTCTCTCTGCCGAACACCTCCAGTGCTGGCACCTCTCATCCACCCAGGCAGACACCCTCCAATATGAAGCTCCTCTCCTTCATATTTGCCAGACAGCTTTAATGGAGAAGTTACAGGTGAGAAATATAGTGGACAAATATTTACTAACTGTGTCAAAATTGGGATAGTTACATGTCCCTATATTACTGTGTACTTATATTGCTAATAGTGTCCTATTGGCTTTGATGTAATTTCTGTGTAGCTGCCTATTTTAAAAGTGTCCTGATTAGTGTAGCTAAATGTCTGATATTGTTAGCTAATAGTTACTTGTCTGATATTGTTAGCTAATAGTTACTTGTCTGATATTGCTAGCTAATAGTTACTTGTCTGATATTGTTAGCTAATAGTTACTTGTCTGATATTGCTAGCTAATAGTTACTTGTCTGATATTGCTAGCTAATAGTTACTTGTCTGATATTGTTAGCTAATAGTTACTTGTCTGATATTGCTAGCTAATAGTTACTTGTCTGATATTGTTAGCTAATAGTTACTTGTCTGATATTGTTAGCTAATAGTTACTTGTCTGATATTGCTAGCTAATAGTTACTTGTCTGATATTGCTAGCTAATAGTTACTTGTCTGATATTGTTAGCTAATAGTTACTTGTCTGATATTGTTAGCTAATAGTTACTTGTCTGATATTGCTAGCTAATAGTTACTTGTCTGATATTGTTAGCTAATAGTTACTTGTCTGATATTGCTAGCTAATAGTTACTTTTCTGATATTGCTAGCTAATAGTTACTTGTCTGATATTGTTAGCTAATAGTTACTTGTCTGATATTGCTAGCTAATAGTTACTTGTCTGATATTGCTAGCTAATAGTTACTTGTCTGATATTGTTAGCTAATAGTTACTTGTCTGATATTGTTAGCTAATAGTTACTTGTCTGATATTGCTAGCTAATAGTTACTTGTCTGATATTGCTAGCTAATAGTTACTTGTCTGATATTGTTAGCTAATAGTTACTTGTCTGATATTGCTAGCTAATAGTTACTTGTCTGATATTGTTAGCTAATAGTTACTTGTCTGATATTGTTAGCTAATAGTTACTTGTCTGATATTGCTAGCTAATAGTTACTTGTCTGATATTGCTAGCTAATAGTTACTTGTCTGATATTGTTAGCTAATAGTTACTTGTCTGATATTGTTAGCTAATAGTTACTTGTCTGATATTGCTAGCTAATAGTTACTTGTCTGATATTGCTAGCTAATAGTTACTTGTCTGATATTGTTAGCTAATAGTTACTTGTCTGATATTGTTAGCTAATAGTTACTTGTCTGATATTGCTAGCTAATAGTTACTTGTCTGATATTGTTAGCTAATAGTTACTTGTCTGATATTGCTAGCTAATAGTTACTTTTCTGATATTGCTAGCTAATAGTTACTTGTCTGATATTGTTAGCTAATAATTTATTCTTGTCTTCCAATCTAAACTAGGCTTCAGTTTTGTCACCAGAAGCTCACAACAAAAAACTCCACATTTGGCTCTTAGACATGCAAGCTCATCCCTCCCAAACAAATAAAATCATCACTTTGGTAGCAGCCATACATCCCATCAGAAATGACCTGATCTTAGCACTTGGTGAGTACTGATCTAAGAACTGCTCTCTACTTGGTGAGTACTGATATAAGAACTGCTCTCTACTTGGTGAGTACTGATCTAAGAACTGCTCTCTACTTGGTGAGTACTGATCTAAGAACTGCTCTCTACTTGGTGAGTACTGATCTAAGAACTACTCTCTACTTGGTGAGTACTGATCTAAGAATTACTGTTTACTTGGTGAGTACTGATCTAAGAACTGCTCTTTACTGGGTGAGTACTGATCTATGAACTGCTTTTTTCTTTGTGAATACTGATCTAATATAAAGGATTTCAATTTCAAGGGATACTCTGTATTTTGTATTTATAACTACTCTTGATTTGGTGAGTACTGATCTAAGAGCTGCTTCTTACTTCGTAAATCAATGATGCAACTATGAAGCTTGATAAATTTACTTACTGCTTTTAATTTGAAATTCTTTTTTTTTCTCTATAAATAGACTGAAATGTGTTCATCGGTGCCGAATATCATAGTCTTATTATTTTAATTCTCTTACTTTTAAAAGTTAGATGACAGTAACATATTTGATTTAAAATTACTGTTTACTGTTAGGACAATTAGCTATTATTGACTGAAAATTTCCTTGATCGCAATTGATGTATATTCTTACTAAATTTGAGGATCTCTTGATAAATCAGAGTTCACACTAGCCATTGCTAGATTGATTTCAAATTTTATCGTTTGATTCAAATTTTTATTCAAATCCTACAGTAAATACTAGCTACATTCATCTCATCAATAAATCAATATCATAGATTTTGAAATAGAATAAATGTTTTAGAACTAATTTAATGATAAAGTGTTGTAGGTTACAGAACACAATTTGGTAAGGTTTCATAAATTTTAATATATAGCTTAAATTAAACTTTGACATGGAATGGGTTTGATGACTCAATTTAGGGTTTCTCCTTTGGTAACTCTAGCCTCCAGGTATTCTATCCGCCTCTCCAGTGTCGTCAATTTCTCGTTCAGTTGGCTCAGTTTTGACCGGCACGACATGTCGAAGCTATTCAGAAAATCGGATATTCGTTTCACATTGCTCGTGATTACCTGTTGAATGAATGTGTAAAATTTCAGCTCAAATAGATATTTGTTATAATTGAGGTATGAGTATATTTTTCATAAAAAGTAGATAATATTTTGCTTTGTTAGCTACTTGATGATTCATTATTCAGAAAACTGGTATTAAATGAATAAATATGGTCACTGTACTGTGAAGGGTTAAGACGCACTGTGGAACATTTGTCATTTTTTAATATTTAGATTTTAGCCAAGAATGTCTCTTAAACACTTTACCAGTTTCTGCAGACTGTAGGTTGTTACTCACCTCTATGTACTCTCTATTTTCCCAATCTTGTGTGATTTGTTTGCTGATGGGTTCATTGGCACCAGAATTGGAAGCCCCTCGAGAAGCCATCTTTGCTTAACTGCTTGAAGGTTTATTTTTGTTACCTGGAATAGAAATTAGCTAGTAAATGAACTGTTAGGGTTAATAAAAAATAGCAAACTGGTGATCAGATGAACTACATTCATCCTTTATGTTAGGATGAATTTTCATATTAATCATAATCCCAGATAATCTAATTTGCTTTACATTTTGAATTGAATAAAATCAGATAGAAGAAAAATTAAATGCATAATTAACTGATTAGCATACACTGAATGAAAATTCCAGACTAAGAAATCTATTTTGCTTTCTGTTCTCAGAAAAATATGGGAAAATTAAAGTGTATTCCCACAAAAAAGTTTTAAAATGTCCCATATTCTGCTGACTGTTTCCAAGTACAATAGTGTGGTTCATAAACTCTCCAATTTTCTCACCAAATGGAGTTGAATTACTCTCCAAAATGATGAAATTTTCATAAATCCTCTCCAAAATAACATTATATTTATAGCATATGAGAGAATTCAATATTTCTCTTTTATTGCAATTTAAAGGATCAAATTTAAAATCACAAACTTGCCAATATATTGTGAGTAAGGACATACTTTATTGCCTGGCAGAGCCAGTGCCAGACTGGTGTCAATGAAGTGATGCATCATAACTTTAAATCTTTTTGCTACTAATTGTACATAGCTAGTTTGCAGAATATAGGACATTTTTAACATTTGTAATGCAAAGAATCCTCAATTTAATTTTCTATTCATTGAAAACAGAAGGTCAGAAGCCAAAGTTAGGGATTTATGACTCATTTATCATTTCTTGGAGAACACTTTACCAGTTGGCAGTTCAGGCAGTTCCTATAGTCTGGTTTCCAATTTGACCAATTTAATTCTATGTTAGAATGTTACTAGTTCACAGCCAAAAGCTTATTGATAAATATTGAATAGAGTACCTAGTAAATTGGGGTAAGTTCAGAGTTAATGCATGGTTCCAACTTCCACATTAAACCTAAGTACCTAACTACAAGTCTACAGGCTACAGCTAAGTGAGCTAACAGCCGTACCTAACTATATTATTATATAGTAATCATTATATAATGAATGCCAATTAATATGAAGAGCTTGGCCTGTATTATAATCATATTTGTTAGGTTACGGCCTAGGTGGGTATATAGCCTAATTGTTATTGGAAAAATGTAGAACTGTCCGATAACTCAAACTTACCCTATAACGGTATAACCTACAGTCAAGATTGCTGTCAAATATTACCTAAGTGGTCATATAATTATTAGCGTTCTTACCTCTTTTAGTTAATTCTCCATGTAGTTTGACAATTGCAGATCTCTTCTATATTTCGTACCTTAATCACTATGGCACTCGAAATTAACCTCACCTTGTTTACTTTTATCGGTCCGTGCGGTCACGTCAAACTGTTCATAAACTTTATCATGCTGAAGCTGGTTGGAACTCGCCTGTGATTTTAGATCGTAGTTTCTTTATGATACATTTATAATACTCAATGAGTTGAATTATGTAGTGTTATAATATTTAGGTAGAAAATGATTTTATACAATATTTTTCTTTTTAGTTTTCTATGAGAACCGTAGAGAACTTTTTTCATGGTAAACTCGTATAATTTTGTTAAAAATCATTTTAACTTAATCTAGCCTATGTTTCTTTATTATTTGAAGGCTGTGGTGAATTGATTTTTTTACAGGTTTCCTAATCTCGCTTTTCATTTCATTAACCACTTAAAAGAGGCCCACTAACTCAAAAAGCGTCAAATTTCAAATTTACGTTTTTTTAGCTAGAATTATTCTCGGAACGTTTTCTCTGGAATAATCTGAAAGCAGAATAGCGAAAACGTACCGGAACTGCTACAATCGTACGAAAACTGTAGCGTGGTTATCACAGGAAAAACACCCTTTTCAAACTTAAGAAGTGCTTTTCTCCCACTTCTTTTTTTCGCATTCAAAGCTCTATTTCTGAAGTGTTTACAGTCCGATTTTCACCATTCAAATTTCAAAGTGTAGGGAAATGTTGTATCTTCAATTCTTGAGAAGTCTAATTTAAAAAATTCACTTTTTATACAAAATATTGATAATTATATGAAAAAAGGGAAATTGTGAATAATTTAAAAATGGGAACAAAATTCGCAAAAACGTTTCCAATAATTTATTCCTAAGGAAAATAGCAATGTATAGAAACAAACAGAAAAATCCCTCCATTACATCTCCAGAAATAACGCGTCAAAAATTACCCAAAAATTGATTAAAAAACCTGAAAACCTCAAAAACTATCGAAAGTACTAAGAGCAAAAACAGTTTTAATTTTTTTTACATTTATATATAAAGCTTCAGACAAATGTAACTGTAAATAAAAAATATTAGTCTGAAATCAGTTGGCTATGATTTACTAACATATTGTTGTTTCTTTTGACAGCATCTTTTGACTGTAGCAGTGAACCAAACTCCGTCTCTCAACTGACCATTCTACAACACTCTGAGTCCCTAGATACTCCCTTCAACCCCAATGTGGCCAGTCACGACTCTCCTCCATCCCAACTGCTGCACTACCGACTGCTTCTCACCCAAACAACAGCCTATATCCATCACAGGAGAGCTGTCATGTGTGTCCCACGTGAGTACCGAGTGTATTTTAAAGGGCCGTACACACGTAGGGTTTTTTCAGTTTTTCCACCAAACTTTTTACTAAGCTCCTCCTACTCTTTCCACGAGAATATAAGAATAAACTATATAATAATTAGTTATTTTAGCTGGTATCCATGATACCTGCAGTATCATGGATACCAGCTAAAATAACTAACAATATTAACATTGTTTTTTCTTATATTCTCGTGGAAAAAGTAGGAGGAGCTTTGCAAAATATTTGTTGGAAAAACTGAAAAAACCCTAGGTGTGTACGGCCCTTTAGTGATTCAAGCGTCTTACACGTGAATCATGAGTGTTTTACTTGTGAATTATGAGAGAGTGTATCACACGTGATTCTTTAATCTGTCCTTCATTCATGCTTTTCTACATCCATGAACATTGTTATTGTGACTGGTGGTAGGACCGTAGGTGACTTAGTTCATAAAATAGCTTTTCTTCCTTCATGAGCACTGTGGTCAATTGAGATATTGAATAAAATAATTAAAAAAACACTGAATATAATAATGAAATATATCAACTAATAGAGTTTAACTAAGGTTTCTTTTAGATATATATATTTTTAATTAAAATGAAGGAAAAGCAAATCTTTACAATTTATCTATTGATATTAAGATGTGTTTTCTTTCCCCTCTTCAGTTTCAGACGCCACCCTTGCCATGCTGCAGGTGATGCCTTTCAATGGTGCTGGTGAGATGGTGATAGGCAGTGGTAAGATTAGCGACAGGCCCCTCTTCTTCTCATCCACTCAGGGTATAGTCACAGTCGGGTCTGCAGCCACTGTTACCAGTAACACAAGGTAAAAGACAAAGTAATGGTGTGTCTGTAGTGAATTATTCACATTTTACTAATTTACAAAAAGAAACTAAAATATAAGAAAAATTGGACCATGTACCTTAAATGCGTATTATTTAAGAAATAATTGAAATTTTAATAATATTTTTGGAATCATATCAATGGATTTAAGCAGAAAATTCTCCATTTTTTTTTGTTAGTTGTTCTTCACAAACTGAAATTGGATCGTTCATATTACTGCTAATTTTTTACCATTAACTTGGTGTACCTGTAATTATAATGGATACTAATTAAAATTGTATGTTTTTTATATGATCGCGAAAATGTGTAACCATTCACTAACTCATATCTTCCCCACCTCAGCATCATGGAGACTACCCTGGCTCAAGAGTCCCCCTCTCTCAGTTCCTCCCTGTACATTGACAGTGCAGGACTGGAGTCTCTGACAGCTGCTGACAGCTCACCTGCCAGCAAACTGTCAGCAGCTTTTATGTACCACAACAAAAGAGATTTCGCTACCAGTGAGGTAAGGATAGTAGTAGTACCTTCACTTCTAATTGTTACTGGTTTAGTTTTTTTGATAATGGTAGTTGTAGTGACTGATTGATGGGAAAGTACCGGTAGTAGCTCATGTCACTATTACCAAAAATAACTGTGGTAAATGTTTTCTGAAGTTATGTCTACCACAAACGTTTGTCGGCAGTTACATTGCTTACAAACGTTTGTTTATCTTTATCTCACAAATGTTTGTTGTTGTTGTTTTTTTGTAAAAGGTAGTCCGTGGTTTTGTTTCCCACAATCGTTCATCGTTTGTACCATCACTCACTAATGTCTGTTTGTAGTTATTTACTAGCAGACGTTTGTCTATAGTTATGTCACCTACAAACGTTTATACAATCTTTTAACTTCCTCCATCAGAGGCTCCTGGAGGAACTGTTCCCGTCAGGTGACTACTCCCTCCTCTCCAACGCCTCCCTCCAACTCTCCCTCAATCTCTTGGACGACACCCCAGCCACTGACCCAAGGTGGGCGGAGCTAACTGGTGGGGGTACTACCTCAGGGGGCAGTGTTGGTGCCCCCCTCTCCCTAATCATCGCCAATCAGATCATAGACAAGAGCACCGCCCACTCTTTCTATATATCTTTCCTGCAAAGGGTGAGTGATTTCAAAGTTATTGAAACATATTCATCCACTCCATTATTATTAACTAGGGTTGTGACAATATGCTTTTTGAATCATAGATCTTAAGAAAGTAGTTAAGTTTTGAAATCATTTAGATTTATATCTATATATGTTGACTATAATATAGCCTCACTTGATATCTTGTATAGAGTCAATGTTCCATTTAATGATAATTATACATCGATAATAAGATAATGCTAATTTGTATGTTCATTTTTCCTCAGAAAAGTCTATGGACTCACCTCTCCACCTCTGAAGGTGTCAGTGTCAAGTTAGCGCTTCTGGAACACTCTCAGAAGTTAGCCTTCGCTAGCGCTCTACGCAATCAGCAGCTCACGCAGTCACACCTCACTCTACTCATAGACCAGGCCATAAGGTGAGGGGGAGTGAAGAGTTATTGGACACTTCTATGTTTTCGATCATATTAATAACGTATATAATACAACATTTTTAACTCGTTATTTTGATTACATTTTCGATCTTGCTTGATCGAAAATGTGGAACCGACGGATAATTCGAAACGTATATTATTTTCTAATAGCTACTGGCACTTTTATTTTTTAGCTCACCAGAACTCTAGCTCTATAAGTGCTGTTAATTGTTGTTGTCGTTGACATGAAATTTCAACTGCATTTAATTTCTTCTAATTTTATGTAGCTATGACTTCAGGACAACATTTTTTTTTTCTCCTCACTCTCCCCTCCTCTTTTCTCCTCACTCACCCCTCCTCTTTCCTCCTCACTCACCCCTCCTCTTTCCTCCTCACTCACCCCTCCTCTTTCCTCCTCACTCACCCCTCCTCTTTCCTCCTCACTCACCCCTCCTCTTTTCTCCTCACTCACCCCTGCTCTTTTCTCCTCCCTAGCGAGGTGGTGAAGTACAGAGATGACTCCATATCAGGTCGCCTCACATCAGCTGATCTGTTCTACTGCAAAGTCTCACAAATACAACAAATCATTTGGGGACTCATGCAGAGTGTCAATGAGGTGAGGGATGACACTTCGTGATGTAGCACTTTTCATGTAACACTAAATGTAACACTTTTTGTGTATCACTAAATGTAACACTTTTTGTGTATCATTAAATGTAACACTTTTCGTGTAACACTAAATGTAGCACTTTTCGTGTAACACTAAATGTAACACTTTTCGTGTAACACTAAATGTAACACTTTTCATGTAACACTAAATGTAACACTTTTTGTGTATCACTAAATGTAACACTTTTTGTGTATCATTAAATGTAACACTTTTCGTGTAACACTAAATGTAACACTTTTTAAGATACACTCTCTAAATTAACACGTTCGCTTGTAATTTAGAGTAAGATACGAAATATCGAACGGTTTCATATGACCGAAGATGTGAAACCGACCAATGACTCGTCTTACCGTACCACATTTATTATTCCTATTTTCTCACGTCTCTCTTTCCTCAGATAATCAGTGCTGACGTTGTCCCTAGGGATGCCGCTGCCTCTCTCCACGTCACTAGTTCACTGGTACTGAGTCTCCTAAAGACAGCTTCCAGTGCCAGCACTAGTGTGTGTGACAACCAGCAGACTAGTGGTGGTGCTATGTCTAGTCTCTACCTTGGTGAGGGGTAGTAGCTACTTTCAGCTTTGAGTTTTTAATTAGTTATTTTTTGTCTTATAATTAGTTAATTGCTTTATACTTTTTCTTATTTCACCCTATTATTAGATTTCATTTTTTTAATTAGGTTGAGTGTTCTACTTATGACAAATGTGACCTTTAGAAGTTACTCAATGACCTTTGTAACACCCACTAGTTTTTTTCTCCTGTTCGTATTCTTTAGTTTGCTATTAGCTAGAGATCATAGCTAGTAGATATACTAGTTATGATATTGTGATACTCTATATCACAATATCCTATTTACTCTACCACCATCTTGGTGCAGAATTTGTATCAGTTTTTCACACTATTTACCGTTACTGACTCCAGTTTTCCCTTCAGGAGGTGACAGCAGGGAGTATGTCCCATGGACGGCTTCAGAGGGCCCCATGGGTGTTCGTACCCTCCTAATTTCCCTCCACAAGGCCCTGGTGGAGACAGCTCTGCCCCGGGCCGAGGATACCCCCACCAAGACCAAACTCTACGGAGTGCTGGTGGAACTCAGTGACCTCATCCTTGCGGGCTACCAGCCCCAATTGGCCTCTCTGTCCCAGGGCAGTCGATACGATCTCAGTGGAGTCAATGCAGGTATTTTTTTTTCTAATTTATAAAAATTAATTGCTCAATTGTTAAATTAATTTGAATTCACTTAGGTCGGTATGTAAATGCAATCCTTGATCTTATTGTATTCAAATAAATACAATATATGTGTAATTAATTCTATATTGATTGATGTATCCTTTCACCTGTCAATTCAAAATGTATTAACGTAATTAGTTTGGTTTATATTATTATATTAGAAACTAATTAAACGTTTCATTACTAATTTATTACACCTCATCAATAGTGAAAAAATCTATTTCAGTCTACATTAAAATGGAACAACTAACTACTGTAACTGAGATTTTTATAAAAAGCTTGTTGTATATTTTTTCAGATGTATTTTATTTTGACTCTTCCCAAGTTCCAAGTTAGAAGACTGTTCACATTTTCGATCTTATAGCTACTAACAAACTTCTTATTTTTAATTACTAGCTATAAATGATACTTGCAGGTATCTTTGAAACTAATTAAAATATCAAATTACATATTTTTCTTAAAATCGAAAATGTTGAACTGTCCGAAACCTTGAAATTTACCCAGTCATTATAAGTTAAAAACAGATTACAGTGGTTTTTCTTTAACACTATTTTCTCATCTCTCACAGGTACGCCAGGTTACAAGTTCCGTGACGGTTTGGTTCACAGTGCATCAACAGGCGCAGCCTTCGTACCAGAGACTGCTGTACCACTGTACCACCAGAGGTACCAACACCTCTTGTCACTGTACCAGAAGATGCGCTACGGCCTCATACAACCTCTGGGTGAGATAGAGTAAAGGGTGTATCTCCTACAGCCTCTGGGTGAGATAGAGTAAAAGGTGTATCTCTCCTACAGCCTCTGGGTGAGATAGAGTAAAGGGTGTATCTCCTACAGCCTCTGGGTGAGATAGAGTAAAGGGTGTATATCCTACAGCCTCTGGGTGAGATAGAGTAAAGGGTGTATCTCTCCTACAGCCTCTGGGTGAGATAGAGTAAAGGGTGTATATCCTACAGCCTCTGGGTGAGATAGAGTAAAGGGTGTATCTCCTACAGCCTCTGGGTGAGATAGAGTAAAGGGTGTATATCCTACAGCCTCTGGGTGAGATAGAGTAAAGAGTGTATCTCCTACAGCCTCTGGGTGAGATAGAGTAAAGGGTGTATCTCCTACAGCCTCTGGGTGAGATAGAGTAAAGGGTGTATATCCTACAGCCTCTGGGTGAGATAGAGTAAAGAGTGTATCTCCTACAGCCTCTGGGTGAGATAGAGTAAAGAGTGTATCTCCTACAGCCTCTGGGTGAGATAGAGTAAAGAGTGTATCTCCTACAGCCTCTGGGTGAGATAGAGTAAAGGGTGTATCTCCTACAGCCTCTGGGTGAGATAGAGTAAAGGGTGTATATCCTACAGCCTCTGGGTGAGATAGAGTAAAGAGTGTATCTCCTACAGCCTCTGGGTGAGATAGAGTAAAGAGTGTATCTCCTACAGCCTCTGGGTGAGATAGAGTAAAGAGTGTATCTCCTACAGCCTCTGGGTGAGATAGAGTAAAGAGTGTATCTCCTACAGCCTCTGGGTGAGATAGAGTAAAGGGTGTATCACCTACAGCCTTTAGAGTTCATAACTGTTTCAGAAGTTGCATAATGTTCTTGTTCTTAAAAAGTCCTGAAATATTTCAATGAAGTTCAGAAATGTTTCGTCTAACAAGTCCATTACTTCTTTTCAGTGTCAGGAGATCAGTTGAGTCAGGCCCTTAGTCTGGGGGAGAAGTACTGCGACTTCAGGACTCTGGTGGAAGTGTGTGACAGGACTGACGATACCACCAGACTGGATAAGTACATGCATCAGTTCAGCCAACAGGTAAACTGCTGGATAGGTCAAGGGAAACTAAAAAAAGTGAACGGTCATAAAGAGTTTTTTTATTAAAATTAGAGGGGTCTATAGTGTATTTCCATACATACTAGCTACAATATGTTTGGCATATTTTTTCCAGATCATTCCGATGTTTTACATTTCATTCATAATTTTAAAAATATCTTTCATAAAGTTCTTAAAATTTATACTCTCTCTAAGTCTTGGATACAATTCTCTACTCACGAAGAATTGTATCTTTAGCAAGCTTGGTAATAGCTACTCGGTAATAATAAACTATCTCTCCCTCCCAGGGTTTCAGTGACTTTGTGTTCAGGTGGCACATGGAGAGTGGTAAGAGGGGCAGACTCCTCTCTTACAGCGGAGACTCTTTGGAAGGAAGAGGAGCTAGTCAGTGGGCAGGAGACCTAGGAAAGTTCCTCAAAGGGTACAGTGGACTGGAGTGGGTGCACCAGCTTAACTCAAGGTACTGGAATGTATTAGTTATTAATTTAAGGTACTGGAATGTATTAGCTATTAATTTAAGGTACTGGAATGTATTAGCTATTAATTTAAGGTGCTGGAATGTATTGACTCTTAACTGGATGTTGTCAACGATCTATGTCCTTATTCATTGAAAAGGTGTCCTTATTCTCCCTAAAAATGTCCCATTCTTTGTACCCACAGGAACTTCTCAGCTGCAGAGGCTATTCTCAAAGAGCAGGGGCTGCAAGAAACTACTTACCTATCTAGAAAAAAGGTTAGACCTGAAGGAGGGAAATGTTTAGTGGTTGTTGTTGATGATAAGCCCCTCTCCGACCTCAGTGAAGGGGGGGGGGGAGCGACCAAGCGCGCCCTGGGATGTCCACCCAAGGCACGTGTGGGCCTAAATGAACCCGATATCCCTCATGAAGGCAATGACCTCCTGAGGGGGTTCCATAGGTGCTCCAGTGAGTGTGTTGGACATTGTGTCAGGGTGTGGAAAATTGTCCTCGATTCTTCAGAGCAATACTCAGACAGATCTGAATCCTGTGAGTGTAAGAAAGGAGAGAAAAGTGGTGTCCACATCGCAGTCTAGACATGATAACCCTGTCCCCACCCATCTCACTAGAGTCAGTAGGTGGGGCCTAACTCCCTGGCGGGAAGTAGGAAAATACTCTTGTCTGTGAAGGTGTTTTAAATGTGTTTGTGTAGTGAGGTGTTTTGTGGCGTGATGTGTCTGTTAGTGTGGTGCATAGGTTTCTTTAGTGTGTGACTGGAGTGTTGTGAATGTTGTGTGGTTTCCTTCGCTCTACTTACATGTGTAAGGTATGCGGAGGAGAAGAAATGTGTGTCTCTCATATCCATGTGTGAAGTGAGCGGAAAGAATCGTGGAGGTTGTTTGTGTGCAGCCGATAGCATAAATTGTTTTTTTTTAAGAAAGGGAGAAGTTAGCTGTATATATACAACTGGAGGGGATAATGTATGTTAGAGATTTGAAAAAACTGATCCAAAGAAGTTATCCTATTTTTATCCTCAATTTTTACCAACTAAATGTGGATGGATTCAATGATGGAGAACATTAGGAACTAACTCTTACGAGAATATTTTGTGATGGAGAGAGAATTGTGAAGGAAAGAGGAACTATGAAGGAGATAATTTAATGGTGTAGAATATGAGGATGTATAAGATGTGAGAAAAACTGGTGATGGAGAGAGATTTGTCGATCAGTGATAGCTATAGTGACAAAATAAACAAATATGATGATACAGCAGCTCCATTCCCTGTACCAATCGTAGAAGATTTACCTGTAGAACATATTAAATGAATAGAAATTACACTTCTTATAAAAAATAAAAAAATTATATCATTTTTAACGCTATTTGCAGTTTCAGAGGAGAGAGCTCTTCAACTACGAGGTCTTAGATTTTGTGTTAGGTAGACTGTATTAACAATCGCCTCTTCATTTTCCTCTTCCTTCCGTGAGTGCCCTTTTCGTCACATTCCTTGGTAGGTGTCTAAGTGACAGCTTTCACTAAATAGCTTTTTTGTATCCATAAGCATTGTCACCGACTGTTGGTAGGTGGTTTTGTTCATGTAGCCACTTTCCTTTCTGACTGCTTCTTCCAGTCCCTTCTTTTCTTTCTTTTTAACATCAGCGATATTGCCTTTCGCTCCTCAAACTGTAAACCCTACTAAAGGTATTATTTCTTTTGCAGACACTGTTGAGTCTGAGCAAACTGTGCAAGATAGCAGATGGACAGCAACTGGTATCTGAAGAGACAGCTGATTTAGATGACTCTAAGGTGAGGGATAGGCAACTACAACACACACTAGAGTTATTCAAATTGTTATTCTCATGTAGGGTAAATTATAAATTATCGGTCAGTTTCACATCTTCGGTCATATAAGAAAAAACTATATTATAATTATTGTTATTTTATTTTAGTTGGTATCCATGATACCTGCAGGTACCATGGATACCAATAAAAATTAAAATAAAATAACAATTACAATATCGTTTGTTCTTATATGACCGAAGATGCAAAACTGACCGATAATTCGTAATTTACCCTATCTTTTTAAAATGGAATAATTGCAAATGTACCTCAAAATGAAGAGATTCATTCCTTGTTATTTCATTCCATTAAAAAAATTTATTTACTAGGATATCTAAATTCAAACTAGAAATGAATATATGAAAATAGTTAATACCAATTAAAATTTATTTTCAATTTGCTTAAAAGAGATGATATTTTTCCATTAAAAAGAAGAAGAATCCCTGTAACTTTATAAGCTTTTATTGCAGATGGACACTCCCGATGCCCTTCAGATGGAAGATGACTTAATTCTTTACCAGGAGCAGTTGCCTGAAGAAGTCTTGTCTCTACACAATCTCGAGGTTGACAACATGAGAGTGCTGTCTCCAACCGAAATGATAGAGGTAAAGGCTCTACCTAACGTGCTCAATGATATGAAGTAACAGTAAAGGCTCTGTCTAACCTATGTTGAATGAAATGGGGCAAGTAACAGTGGTGATATTTTTTATAATGGAAGGAAGTTACAACAACCTGAGTGCTACTGGAACATATTGATACTGTGTGAAGAATGGTATACAAGTAGTGGCATTTTCGAATGTAAAGAATATTCAACAACCTGAATGTTGCTAGAGCATAGGAATATTGAGTCAAGAACAGTTATGATATGATTGCAGAAGAATAGTTCAAATACTATGGAAGTTTAATGACTTCACCATTTCAAGGATTTAAAAGAATGACATTTTTCATCTTCATTCAGGCCTCAGTGGTTTAATATTCTTTATATACTTATAATAATAGATTTGTATCGGAAAGAAACTGAGATTTATTAAAAAACCAAGAAACTTGATTGTACAGTATAAAACACTGGTGCTTGTGTCTATTTTCGTCACATTCTTTGGTAAGTGACTGCATTCACGGAGTAGCTTTTCTGCATCCTTGTACATTGTCAACGACTGATGATAAGTGACTGTTCATGAAGTCACGTTAATATATTTATTTTTACTTCTCTGATTTTTGTTAAAGATACACCCAATGTTAAAATAGGTTATTTTTCGCAGTTATACACATGTGACGAAAACAGAGCTGCTACAGAACTAGACTTCAAGAAGGCGCTGGACCTTCTCTCCTTCATTGTCTCTGATGAAGAGGTTGGTGCCCTCAAGGGGCGCATTTGGGCCCGTGCTGTGCTAAGGGACCAGTGGTTGTCTCTCCCCACAGACTCACCCATGGACGCCATTAGCAACACAGTCCTATTCAGAACGATAGAACTCGCCTTCACACAAGGTAAGCCCACTGTATCTATTAGGTGGTGACTGGACAAAAAGAACATATCGTAAAAACCCTGGTAAATAATGCATGGTTAAGTTAGCAGTCAGGTTGGGGAGATTTTCAACCTAGATAGCTTCGATAGTGACAAAATGTGTACTTCCTGAATTTTTGACCGGGTGGTTTTAGCACGGAGGTGTTTGTCCTAGAAACCTCTTAGCTATACGTAAATATTGTAACAATTCGCGTCTGTCTGTTAAGAAAACTGAAAAATTTTATTTTGTCCTCTGGCACTTGTTTTGGCCCAGAACAAAAAAATTGATCCGTTTGATAGGGATGGGACGAAGTATCGGCATTTTTGGGGAGTATCGGCAATGGTATCGGTATCGGCATATTTTGTAAAGTATCGGCCAATACTTAACCGATACTTGTATGATCATTTAAATTTTATTCATTTAATAAATTTTTTTATTAAATTTCTATTATTCTGTAGTCATAAATTAAATAAATAATTTAAAAAAATTCATTATAAGTACCAATCTAATAATTGACCAACTACCTACTAGAGTTCTAAATATAATTTTTATTTATTTATTATGACTTGCATGACATTAATAATAAATAATTTAAAGTATATATGGAATCTACCAATAGGTTTTTGAGTCCGACTATAAATTCAAGAAAAGAATTATTCAGCTACTGTTGACCATTTTTGCACCTATTTATTACAAGTACCACAAGATGATAACACACATCAGAAAAGTTATCTATTTAATACCTATGTATTTTAATTAATGTGAAATATGTAAATCACTTCATGTTATATACTACAATGAAAGAGCATTTCTGTGTTAGTTTTGAGTTAGAACTTTATTAAACTTACAAGAATAATTTATACTGTACAACTCCTTAAGTATCAATGAGTTTTATCGGCGAAAATTTTGGTATCGTCCCATCCCTACTGTTTGAGGACACCACGTACAGTTTCTTCATTTCTCTTATGAAATAGAAAATGAATTATAGTAACGTTTAGTAGGTAGCTATAGATTAAATATTATTGTAACGAAAGCTAAATGTCGCACTGGAAATTTCACGTCTCCTGATAGTAAAAAATATTCTAAACAAGTATTCAGTTACTTACTCTAAATTCTATATTGATGCCAAGAGCAACAGTTACAGTTTTCTTTCCTTCAGAAGTAAGTTTACTTACACAAATCGTTAAAAGTAGATAGGCAAGAGGACCTAATAATGGCCACCACTGATATATTGAGTGAAATTATTTAATATATATGTTTTGACACTATAAAGAGCCGTTAGCAATTACATGGCTAAGACAACTCCTGATGTGACTGATAGTATCTCTCTTCCTCAGGGTGCTCACTGAAAGACCTTCTGATATCTGTAGAGGAGCTGCTGCAGTGTGAAGAGCTGTCAGAACTAGGCAAAGACTCGGGCTTCAACTTTCTAATTCGTGCTGGCTATGAACAGGTGCAGCAGTACATGTGCTAGGGATGAACGTGATTATTTGTGCTAGGGATGAGCGGAACTTACTATTATTGGATGGTTCCACATCTTCGATCATATAGAAATGTGTATAATAAATAAAATAACCAGTTGAATAATTATTTCATTCATTCCATTGTTCACTATCTACAACTACAAATAATAGTTATTATATACTTTTTAATATGATCGAAGATATATAACTGTACAACAAGTCGGAACTCTTACCGTCTACTGGATTGTATGCTGGATTAGAAGAACAGACTTTAAAATATCTATAAACTCCTCTTGTTCATAATAGCTGTTATCTTTCATTGAAAACAATGACTAAACATTTTCTCAAGTCTTCTTCATTGTAAAGATTTTATTTTAATAAAGTAGTTATTAGAAACATATTTACTAGTGAATTCATATTATAATTTAGGTTTTGACTTAACTTTGTGATTGTAGTAGTTGCTTTGTAATTCATAATACAAAAACCTTTACTTCCAATAAAAAACGTTAATGAACAAAATATTTTACAGTTTTTTTTTTTGCCTCAATAAAGTGTAGTACTTAAAAAAAATGAAAGTGGCGTCTTCATGTTGTGGGATTAAGGGGAGCACAAAGCGAAAATAATAATTTAAATTCAAATTTTCTTGTTTTTTTTTATTAAAAAGTTCTTTATAGATTAGTCTACCATGAGAAAAAAGTTACACAATATTCTACGATGTTGAAACTAAGAACAATGAAATTGAGAAAAAGTAGTGAAATTAAAATTTTGAAAAAAATTGAATTCAATTTTTAATATTTATCTAATGAAAGAAAAAATGATAGGAGCAATAGTATCTTACTTAGAATTCAATTCTACATATATCAAAATTGGACGATAAATGTAGAAGACTGTCCAGAATCTGTACGCTCCCCTTAAAGGCCCTCTCCAGGCTCCGGGGAAAAAATTAGTTTATTACATAATATTATAGAACTAAGGTCTACGATCATTATTCCGCAAACCGCATACAATTCGGTTCAGTATATATTTTATTATTTGCTTTTAAAGTTTTTTAATACTCTGAGCAACAATCGAGCGAATCCCAACCTGACGCTGAGAAAGAAGATTGTACACTCTTTGTTTTGATTTAAAATTTAGATTTTTAAACAAACAATGCGTTTTTGGCCTTCTTTTAAGTTATTAATTGTTTCTAAAAGTATATAAACGTTTCTACAATAATTTTATAAAAATTTAAACCTTTGAACGAATAATAAATAGATTTATTAAACCTAATACCTAGTTGACAATCAAAACAAATGGTGTACATTCTTCTTCTTCAGACTGAAAATTAGAAAGTCGGAAGTAAAGTACGTTTTGTAGTGTTTGGATTATAAAAATCTTTAAAAGCATATAAAATTTAAAATATGCTATAAAATTTTATGGGGTTTACAGTAAAATGATAAGAAACATTAGCCTCGTTGATTAAAGGAATAAAAAAAATTAATTGGAGAGGACCTTTAAAGTGATAGTAAAGTCAAAATCAAACATCGCCAAATTGGTTATAAATCGATTCAGAATATTTAATTATGTAATATATGAATGTTGGTTTATTTTCAAAATGTTCATTTAAAAAGTATATAATAAAATTAGCGACACCTAGCGGAAGCTTTTGTACTCATTAGTATGTACGTGAGTAGGTTTGTTGTTTTCATATTAATTTACGTATATAGTAATCAACCTTTGTTTGCGTCAAAGTAGTAAAAAGATTATGTGAATTTCAAGACAAGAAGGCATATTTCTATAAATAAAGCCATCTCTTCACTTGAGCTAGAATCTAGATAAAAACTTATTTCTTTAAAATATGACGTCACTGATTGTGGCGTCATCTACCGTTAGCATTTAGTAAGAAATCAATTATGTATAAAATGATATATTTCTATTACCTATTAGATTCTATTGAACATTATTATTCTACACTAACACTTTATTCTTATAAGAAATCGTTTGGCATTAAAATTGTTAAAATAAAAAATGAATTTACTGCCCCTTTAAGAGTTAACGGCTATGTTTGTTTTCAACTGGTAATTATTAGGTATAACTATTATTGGTTAGCACGGTACTTATTGATTACTTCATATTTTTATGTTTACAGTGGTTCAATAAATGTTAACTCTGTAAATTGAAACCACGAAGGCTTCTGAAAGCTTAGGAAATATCAAAATTACTTTTTGTGTAGTTATTCATCCTACAGAGTTTAAAATGTATAACAAATACACGGAAAGCTCATACAACGACAATATATGGAAAAAAAGAGGTCGCCATACGGATCTTGTGGTCGCTGTAAGTGTAAGGTATGGGAAATAGTTATATAACTTCTCTGATCAAAGAAACTGTGTATTGTATAGGAAAAGATTAATAAAATAAAATTACTGAAAATCTGGAAGAAATAATACATTAAGTGTTGATGTATAATGCCTTTGAATATAATCAATCGTTAACTTAGTAGACGAATAAAATATATGTTAAAGTTAACCTTTTTGGAGGTACTGAACACCAAAAGCTTCATATATTATTCACCGAACCCTTGTAGCGGGGATTTTTTTTTTCTCCGTCCAAAAATAAACATAAGTACATAACTATTGCATAAACTGTAATAATAAAGAACTGTGCCATGCATCATCTGTACACTAAATCACTATGCTCAATGATCAAAGCGATCAAAACAGGAATTTCGCATATGAATAAATAACATAATGAACCAAACTGCCGAACCCCTGAAACTGACTCACAGAACCCCTGGGATTCGATCGAACACAGGTTAAGAACCACTGTGTTAAACCATGTTATTTAAAGAGGTCGTTCTGCATGGACCTTAGAACGGGTACATTTTTCCATTGTAGGGGTGTCCTACAATGTAGTCTAAACTTGTAGTTTAGAAGCTATATTGCATTTAACTTAATCTATGCACCCTTTAATTAATTAGCTATAAGTGATAATAAATAAATAGATTTTCTAGTGGCGGTTGAGAGTACTAAGTAAAGATAAAGGTGTCTTTATTTCAAGAAATATTCCTCTTTCAAATGATTGAATACTCATACTTATTATACATTCCTACAATTCCATGCAAAGAATTCGGAACTTGTTTCGTGAACTGCTCCTTTAACATTAATTACTTCAAACTAAATCCAATCGGCTGATTAGTTTTATCATTTTGATCTGAAAATCCCTAGAGATTGTGATAAAAGTAATAAAAAACGGTTAGGTAATAAAAGTTTTATCTTTTTTCTCCTATTCAGTATTCACCATCTCTGACAATAACATTTTTCCATTTATTCGTCAAATCCATTGTTAGATGAGACCATGATTTTTAACCTGGGTTCGATCGAACCCTAAATAGGCCCCTTTCACACGAGTAGTTTTCTCATACCGCTGTAAAACAAAATCTGCATGAAGAAAACACACACGGCGTTAATTTCTAGTCAGATCCTGGCCTGTGCTAGATAATTTTAATTATCTAGCCACTGTTGGCAAATTATAACATGGAAAGTGCGTGACGTTTCATTAATTCTTACTACATTTCGCTATTGCATTATTTCAATAATGTTATTATCATGTATTTTTTTATGATATCTTCTAACGTATAAATTATATTTTTATGGAGGTAAATATTCATACTAACCTATTGTTTCAAAATATTCCTATACAGAGTGTTCCGCAAAAATGTACCCCATTTTTGTATAAATTTATCTCCGATTAAAATAGAGATATTTTAAATCTGTTTATTTCATAATAAAGGAATTTTTTTGTTCATATGAATAAAAATTTTTTGTTAATATTTACCTAATTATGAGTGCATAGTAAGAGGTTTAATGGACAAGGGTAAATTATGCTTTTACCAATCAAATTGCAACAATAACACAGAAAATGAACTTCAAGAAAATACTCTTCAACCTTCAATTGTTATTATTAATATTTCTTAGAATTTTGAAGAAATAGTAACCGTTTTATTTGCATTTTGTACGGATTTGAATTTTGTACGAATGTTCAAAATGCAAATAAATCATCAGGCAATTTCTGCAACCCTGACTACGAATGATTAGTAGTCACAGATGAGGCTGCATTTTCTCGTTAATATTCAAATACAAGAATGTGGTTTATTAATCAACCTGAAAAAAAAATTATTTTGAAAACAGCATACGCAGAGAGAAGCTTTCTGTGTTTGAGAGTCTTTGTGGTAATGGAACATTCACGTGCGTATCTGTCCTTCTTTTATGATGTAAATTAGACAGACTGAACTTTATTTATAAATGTTAAATGCGTTAATACTTCCATACTTGAAGCTCGCTGAAAACTGCAATGAATTGAGGCATATTTTATTTCAGCAAGAGGAATCACCAGCTCATCGACACATCACAGTCAAAAACAAATTACGAGAAATATTTGGACAGCGACTACTAGCACTAGGACTTTATGTTCAGTGGTCACAGAGCAGCCCAGACCTAACCTCATGTGATTTCTTTACTTTGGGGATTTGTTAAGAGTCTTGTATGTAAAACACCACCTCCGACATTTGAAATAATAGGAGAAAGGGTGGAGGATGCATTTGAGACATTGAAAAACGATCGAGTAATGATCCGGAGAGCAGTTCGCAGTTAATGAATCGAGTTAAGACTTGTCTTCAGTGGAACGGTGGTCATGTTCAAGGATTCTAAAAGTTGATTTACATTTTATGTTTATAAAAAAAATTTGTTCTTCTATTGTCGGAATTCGGAATTGGATTTCGTTGTTGGGAAAACTGAGATAAAGAGAAAAATTTAAAAATGTTATTTCAATAATTCCTTGGTACAAGCATAATTTACCCCTATCCATTCAACTTCTTACTGTGCACTCATAATTCAGTAAATATTCACAAAAAATTTCATTATTATGAAAAACAAAATTTCCTTTAGTATGAAATAAACAGATTTAAAATATCTCAATTTTAGATATAATTAATACACAATCAAAACAAATGGCGAACTTAATCTGCATCCGTTTTTATAATTGGACTATTTTAAGCCACTTATAAATGTGTAATGATGAAATAAACTATACCAATGGATTTGCAATTGTTCAATTACTATAATAATGTTATTTAACTGACCTGATAATAATTAACCTATTTTAAAATCGTCTATATACACAAGAGCTTGATGGCGTTTCAATCAAAATGGTGGTTGTCCTCACATCGTAATGCAATTTAAACCAATTTAAAGTTGTCTGACGAAAGTTTTAATGGGGAATGAAAATATTGCCAAAGGCATAATTGATAGGACTGAAGAATTTTCATCCCGAATTTTCATCTGTAACTGATAAAATTTATGTATTTAAAATTGAACTAGCTGAACCTAGACCATATTACAGAGTATGCCAGTTAAAGTCAATCAATTAATTTTCATTTCAAATGTTAAAACTTAAATAGATCTAATTGGCTTGAAAATTGGGATGAATTCTATGTTAGTTTAGGCTTGAAATCATCAAATATGAGCCAAATTGGCTAGGATCAGGAGTTCTGCGAAATTTTTAGCTGTAAATTGGCATACAGTTTGCCAGCCTCTGAAATATGGAATAGGTAGTGCTAAAGAATACTAAATTACCACTTAATTAGGTATATCAGTCGTAAATAACATACTAGGTAACTTAGTTAACATAACAACACAAGTAGAAATGTTGAATGCTAATAAGTAGGTCAATATTACATGATAATAAAATCATAATTTACTCTTAAATCTCTAATTTGCCTCCATCGCCTGGCAACTCGTTCAGTTAAAAACCATGTTTATATATAGTATGATTGATAAATTCACATAAATTTGATGGCAAATAATCTGGAAAATTCCTCAATTTATATCATAGAAAACACAAGGCGAAAAAACCATCATGAACAGCGCAATGGCATAAAAACCGAAGAAAATATGTTGGACGCCATCTTTATCTATTAATTTTAGCGACAGTAATTAGATATATAGTTTTAGATAAGCTCAAGATAGGTGCTAATCAGATGAGAGCTCGTAAGATAATGAGTAATTACTGACTCTAATGGTAAAGAATTACGCCTTACATAAAAAAATAAGTGATGTGAATGCCATCTGGTGGTATATAATTCTTAAGATTAGGACTTATGATCTTATCATATAGCTAATCAGTAGAGCCCAGATTTCCAGTTCTTATGCTACAAACGCTCTTTTGACAATAAAAGCTATTTTGACTAGAAATTAAAAGATAAAACTAGTAATTATGGTGAAAACGACTATAAAAACTGTGATAAACCATCCTTTACGTGCAAAATATATTTGTAACAGATAATTATATTATTGATAAATTAAACAAGCAACAGCCTTTAAATTAGAATGCCATTTCATTCACATTTTTTATAGTAATACTCCATGGAAAACGTACGAGCATAATCATATTGGTAAATTAAACTGATTTGAAAAATAAGTAAATCACTACTCAATACAGTATATTAGTATGTAGTTTTCTTAAATAAATAGAATGAAGAATGAAGATATGTCCAATAAAATAAATATATGGTATTTATTTATTGTGACCGGTTAATTTCACTCTTTGTGTAAAGAAGTTACTCTGAGCCAAGGTATAAGAACATAATCAGGTATAGTACCTAGTACACGACACAAAAATATGACGTCACCACAACAACACATTCCTTGTTTGTGACCGAGCGGCTCATAATTCCTCGTATTTGCATGTTAATATCGAGAAGTTTAAAGTCATTTTATAAGGGTTTCGTGCAAAGGAAAAGCGAAAATGGTAATTGAACCTCAAAGTTGAATATATAGATATAATTCAGGTGTGTTTTAATTGTTCATTTTTTTTTATTATCTATAAAAAATAGGGTCTTGAACATATGCTACCTAGCAGCCTAAACTAGTGCTAGTTAACTGCTAAATTGTAGTTCTAATGAATAACAAATAAGGAAAAAAATAATGGAAATACAATTTAACCAATGCCTAGTTAGTAATTGATGAGAAAAAATTCTATTTAAAAGTGATTAAGTTTAAGTAGGTTTTTCCATGTTTCAAAGTGTGGTCAGAGTCGCCATTTTCAGTCACCCGGTGGTCACGTCAAACTATAGATTCAATCAGCTGATTACCATACCCTATGTTACTGTATCCTGCTCTGAGCACACACATTTCTGAACCTGTTAGTTAGTTGAGTGCTCATGTTGTAAAAATAAAACATGCCCAAAGTGAAACGACCCGAAACTGTTTTGAAGTTGAAAGAAGCTTTTCAAAATTGAAAATAATTTTAAGTGACAAGAGACTAAGCATGACAGCTGTAAATGTCAATAAAATGTTGGTAATTTCTCGTAATGAAGTTTAATTGTTTCATTAAAAGTAGCGTATTTATTATATTAAGAATTATTGTTACTGTTTTTGCATTTGGTTTGTGCTGATCTATTTGATTTGAACATAGTTTTTTGGGTAAATTTTGTTTAGGTTCCTTTCATCTAGTTAGTTTCTTGTAAAATAAAAGCTACGTATAGATTAAGAAACATAGGTTTTATTTACAATTTATTAAACTCATAGTTCTATATATACGATATTATACGTACACATTTGCCAATAATTGTTGCATAAGTTCTGTGAATAGTAATTAAAAATCAACTACATATTAACAAATAAACAAGAATGGCATAGTTTACCAAAAGTTTCTATAATGTGGATAAAAGAAAGGAAATGCATCAATTTAGGACACACTCAGCTATTATAAGGACTTTTTTTACCGACTTTAAAACTCTTTTTTAGAGCTATAAAAACTTTTTTTGGCGCTATTTCGACTACTTTCGTTAGAACTATAAATCCGGGCTCTACTAATCAGTACTAATATTATTGTAATATGAAAAAATACTTATTTAAAGCCCCGTTTACACGCTACGATAAATTGGAACGATTTATTGAACACAGAGATTGTAACAATTTAACGGATGATCGAGACAGTGTTTACACGCAACGATTTTTACTCCAATATTTTTATTTTTTACTAGTCGTCATAGAAGAAACATTATGGTGGTCTGCATTTGGAAAGTGCTTAGCATTATATATTGAGCTAGATTGTAATGATTCCTTTGAATCCTGTTAACATGTTCAATTTTTTCGTTGCTATTCGTATAAATTTGAGCCTGCTGGCATCAATCACACAATCCAATTCCAACTCCAATAAATCGCTACGATCTCCTGTTTACACGTACTAATAAATTGTAACAATCTCTTCATTACGATAAATTGCTCCAATTTATCGTAGCGTGTGAACGGGCCTTTAAGCCAAAAAAAAAACTTAGATTAATATTTACATTATAAATATACAATATATACATCCTAATTATTTTTCAATAGAAGTCAGGAACATCTTCGACCTCGAACCACTGGCACACCACAACACATTTTGCTATGTAAGCTAGAGTGAGTTTATTCTTGATCTGGATCCTGTATGAGTAAATATGAAGATCCTTGATCAAGATTATTTTCGCTGATGAACGTGGAAAGTCCCGGCTCATGGCTTCGTCTTCGGATGTAATTTTTCGGACTCTTACTTACAGATCTCTCATCACAGAGGTTGCAAGTATACATATATTGTTTTGATTTTATTTTTCCAACTACGAAGGGTTTGAAGAATCCATGTACGGAACCCTAGGGGTTCGGTACCTTCAATAAGGTTAAGAACCACTGTAATCTAGAGTCACAGTACGTTAGCCACAAATTTTTTATTTTCAATGTTGTGTGAGCCTCCATTTTGTTACTCAGTGTTACAAAATTTTGAAACAAATCCAAAAGATCGTAAACAGTGCGTATGCCGAGTTTCAATATAATTAGAATACCAATGTAGATATTATATAAATGCACTGTTGCGTCAAATTTTGATTCACTCTAAAAAGTAGCTAATATCCATCTAAATGACCTTTCTAGTGTGGCAAAAAATACTACACCTGGGCTCCAGATTCCCAACACTTGATCAAAAATGATTGAAAACTAATTTAATCAAAACACGTAGTAGCTAGTATTTATACGATAAAAAATACGTCATAGACAGTCAAAGTCACGGAGTTTCAGCCACTCAAGTCAATTAGTTTTTTCATCAATTTTTCAAACTGGACCATGTGTCTCAGGCCAGCTGGTCTTTCCAGGATTAAGTTGTATTTTCGAAAAGAGGAGCCGTACATGTAGACGTGGCTTTACAGTATGTAATCTTTCAAATCCTATTCAGAAATTCAAACCTTATCCTATTATCATGGACTTGGGAATCTTTTCTACCTGGATCTTGTCCAATATTGATGCCCATTCGATCACATCAGAGTACTAAATAAAGATAAAGATGTCTTTATTTCAAGAAAAGTCATATTTCAGATTATTCAATTCACATACGTTTATAATTTGTTATACAATTCCATACAAATAATTGGAAAATTTTTACCTAATTAGAAAACCTTCAACAATACATAGTTCATCTAGTTTTATCATTTTGGTTAGAAAATCCATAGGAATTGTGAAAAAGGTAATAAATAATAGTTAGGCAATAAAAGTTTTTTTAAATCTTTTTTCTCCTATTCACCATCGTGACAATAGCATTATTCAAATTCTCTGCAAATCCTAGTTAGCTGAGAAAATTGTAATTTAGTTTCAATTGGAAGAGCATAACTGCGTCTTTATTTTGTCTGGGCAGATTAGAGAAATTTGAAATATTTTTTTTCAATATTTGACCTTATTGATCTAAATGTAGAGAATAATTTCAAATATAATACGCCCACGCCTCAGCTGTTCCTGATGTATGTACTATCTACCGCAGTGGTTCCTGTTGTTAAACTTAAACAGAATCTAGTGTTCTCTAAGTGTTCTCTAAGTGTTGTCTAATACTATAGTGTTGTCTAAAGTAATGTAAACTTCTAAAGAGACGCGTAAGTTTCTAGAATTTCATATAAGTTTCTAGTCTGAAATGTAAGTTTCTAAACAGGCATGTACGTTTCTAGACCGACATGTAAGTTTCTAAACAGGCATGTACGTTTCTAGACCGACATGTAAGTTTCTAAACAGGCATGTACGTTTCTAGACCGACATGTAAGTTTCTAAACAGGCATGTACGTTTCTAGACCGACATGTAAGTTTCTAAACAGGCATGTACGTTTCTAGACCGACATGTAAGTTTCTAAACAGGGATGTACGTTTCTAGACTGACATGTAAGTTTCTAAACAGGGATATACGTTTCTAGACTGATATGTTAGCTTCTAGACTGATATGTAAGTTTCTAGACTCGTATGTAAGTTTCTAGAATCTAGACTGATATGTAAGTTTCTAAACTAACATAAAAGCTTCTAAACAGGTATGTATTTAAGTTTCTAGGCAAGCACTAATGCTCGATCTAATAGTGATGTAAGTTTCTTAGAGTTGAGGACTCTAGACCAGTGGTCGGCAACCACCGGTCCGCGGACCGGAGACAATTGATACCGGGCCGCGGAAGAATATTCAACAATTAAGTGTTATCTCTTATGAATAGAAAATACATGCAAGTTGGTAGACAAGTTCAAATTTTCTTAGACAAATACCTATAAAATGAATATATAATGTAAAGAATCAGAGGTGTTTTGATCAAGATGTTTAGTGTCCTATCTGTAAACCCGTTCAAAAAATTACTATAACGTACCATACCCTTCGTGACATGTTCAAATCAAGTTTAGACGCGTTAAACCTGACTACTATTATCTTATTACTATTTTTTCGTACTTGAGTATTATTATATCTATTTGGATAATCTGTAGAATCTGCACCCCTATGATTTCACTCCTGTACAATCTGCACCCCAATGATTTCACTCCTGTACAATCTGCACGCCAATGATTTCACTCCTGTACAATCTGCACCCCAATGATTTCACTCCTGTACAATCTGCACCCCAATGATTTCACTCCTGTACAATCTGCACCCCAATGATTTCACTCCTGTACAATCTGCACCCCAATGATTTCACTCCTGTACAATCTGCACCCCAATGATTTCACTTCAGTACAATCTGCACACCCAAAATAGACTGGGGTGCATATTCTTCAGGTGATCCTTTTATTTTTACCTGATTATGGTTTTTCCGTACCTGAGTAATGAAACTATTTTTTCCTGCGTATTATTGCTATTTTTGAACCAGATTGAATTATTTAAAAAGAAATCTTTATCTGAAGGATTATATTATATTAAGCCCATTTTGGTACCATAAGAAAGCAGTACCCTCTTTGAACCGAACGAATTTTTGGCCTACCCAATAATATCAGCTTTATTCATCACTCCGGGGCGCGAGAATTTTTTTGAACGTTTACCGGTTCGCATCGATAAAAAGGTTGCCGACCACTGCTCTAGACCAATGGTTCTTGAAGAATTTTTCTCGCATACCTCTTGCTTTTCTCAGTCTCCCCTTGAGCATTGTATATGTATTGCATTGAAATATATTGAAAAACTACAATTATAAACAATTATTTATTATGATGTGAGAATAGAATGTGAGAAAGTAAGGAATATGAATGTTTTAAATATATAAAACAGTCAATAACAAACAATCAAGGCCCCAAAAGGGGTTCCACGCACCCCATTTTAAGAACCACTGCTCTATAGACAGTCACAATGTTATTCGCACGCACCGCCATTTTCAGCGTTGTGTGAGTCACCATTTTGTTAAACAGAGGTACAGAAATTTTGAAACAAATCCAAGAGAGCGTCCGTCCACACTGCGTATGCTGAGTTTTAATATAATTAGGATACATATGTAGATATTACTATATGAGAGTTAGTTATGTGAGCACAATCAGCAAATATTAAAAACTACGTGCTAAGTATAGCTGCTGACTACCGGCCTAAGTAAATGGTTTCTAAACACAAGAGTTTAAGTGTTCTGCATAACATGATGACCGTTGGTTGTAAAATTTTGAAATGCTTTTATTTAACCCTGGAACGACCATGAAGAGTGACTTGATTTCATTTAGTTTTACAATATTTGACGCTGTTGTGTCAAATTTTGATTCACACCAAAATATTGCTTATATTCCAAAGTTTTGCTGTGATGAATCCACGTAGGTACGCTAACCGCCTCAATTGTCACTACTATATTCTATATACTGGGATTCCGTGAGTATGTATATGGATAAGCAGTGGACTGGACGGCAGACACATCTAAACAAAATGTTAGCCGCCTGATCAATAATGATAGAAAACTTAACAGATCAAAACATGTAGCATTATTTTTACTGACATTTACACGATACAAAATATATCGTAGACTATAAAAGTCACGGAGTTTCAGCCACTCCAGTCAATTAGTTTTTAAATTATGCCTCAATTTTTCAAACCGGATAGGTATGCGTCTTAGGCCTGCTGGTCGTTCCAGGTTTAAGTATTTTTTTTCCAAAGAGATGAGCCGTGTAGACGTGCCTTTACACTATGTAATCTTTCATATCCTACTCAGAAATCCAAACCTTATCCTATTATCATGAACTTGGGGACCTTTGGTACCTGGGTATAGTCGAGCATTAATGGCTTTTCGATCACATCAGCTCAAAATCTGTAGAATGTGTTTGTCCCGCAAGTCTTCTGGAAATTCAAAAGAAGAAGTCACTTATTTATGTCCGTCGTTTTGTACTAATTTGGATGATTTGTTTGAAATGACAAATAATTATCTTGAAAAACGGTCTTCGAGAAATTTAAATCAGTTTGAGATCATTCATAGGTCTCTCAAGTAAAGTAATAAAATTTGCGTAATTCTGTTAGCAGTTTATTACATCATTGAAATATTCAGGGGACTTATTTACAGTTAAACAGAGTAAACCACTTTTACATATATTTGAAATATCACAATTGTCTATTAAAATGAATAATTTGTTAAATAGGATTTTTTTCAAGTACTTTCGAAAAGTTGGTAATGTAGAGTTTGTGTTGGTCTAAAATGGTTTAAATTTCTCCTAAATCTATTATTGTATTCGTTACTCTTTAATAAAAATATAAAATGAAAAGTGGCACTCTCATGTAGTGGGATTAAAAGTTAGTGGCCTTCTTCGTTTTCAACTGGTCATTATTAGGTACAACTATTATTGGTTAAATACGTTACTTACTGAATATTACACATTGTAAATAGTAAGGGCGTCGCACAGAAACTGGCTGATTTAGTAAATTTTAAACAGTAAATTTTAATTTACGTCAAGTAAATTTTAATTTACGTCAAGTAAATTTTAATTTACGTCAAGTAAATTTTAAACAGGCATATGCGTTTAGAGACATGAAATGTAAGTTTCTAAACAGGCTTCTTCGTTTCTATAGTGACGTTTTAGCTTATAAACAGACATGTACGTTCTAGACCGACATGTAAATTTTTAAATAGGCACACGTACGTATCTAGACTGATATGTTAGCTTTTACACCGGCATGTAAGTTTCTAAACAGGCATGTAGGCATCTAGACAAGCACGTTAGCTTGATCTAACAAAGTCTAGGACTCTTGATTTACGGATTTGTGCATCTACCATTTTGTTACACAGAGTTATAGTGTCTTTAAACAAAAATCCATGAGAGCGTCCACACTGCGTATGATGAACTTCAATATAATAAGAATACATACAGTATGGGCCACAAAAATGTGTCTGCTTTTTCAAATACTTGTAATTCGTCAACCAATGGATAAAAAAACTTCATCTTGGTCTCTTTTTCTCTGCCTCTTATTGTACTATTAACAAGTATTTACAAACAAATTTGAACTGATGGAAATAGTTTAAGAACGGGTAAGCAAAGAGTCAGGGTGATTATTTTGGTCATTGCGTGAAGGTTATTCTTAGAGCTAACTCAGTGATTTTACTTACTAAAAGGCAGTGAATAAAAGGAAAAAAATTATAATGGTAAACATTATAATACAGGGTTCTTACACTTATTCCTTGGAGGAAACAATTTGGAAATAGAACAACTTCAGTTACATTTTGATCTCATTGAAGTTTTCACTAAGAATATTCGTTCTTCGCTTGTTCATTGCATGGTTAAGGCCCATTTCACACTTGCATTTCTAACAACGCGGAAAAAGTTCGTCATAAAATGTGTTCACACTTGCGTTTTTATCGCTTGAGTAAAAATTTAATGTGATTTTTCCATCATCGATAAAAAAAATACATTTTAAGAAGAGCTTTTTTCCGCGCTGTTAAAAATGCAAGTGTGAAACGGGCCTTAACCATGCAATATACAAGCGAAGAACGAATATTCCTAGTGAAAACTTCAATGAGATCAAAATGTAACTTAAGTTGTTCTATTTCCAAATAGTTTCTAAGGAAGAAGTGTAAACACACTGTATTAAAATGTCTACCATTATATTTTTTTCCTTTTATTCGCTGCCTTTTAGTAAGTAAAATCACAGAGTTAGCTCTAAGAATAACCTTCGCGCAATGACCAAAATAATCACCCTGACTCTTTGTTTACCTGTTCTTAAACTATTTCCATCAGTTCAAAATTGTTTTTACCAGTTAATAGTACAATAAGAGGCGGAGAAAAAGAGCCCAAGATACAGTTTTTTCGTCCGAATTGGCTAACGAATTACAAGTATTTGAAAAAGCGGAAACATTTTTGTGGCCCATACTGTATATGTAGATATTTTAATAATATTTAATTTTTTTTGAGCACAATATGCAAATGTTATACTTTATCACAGTTACCTATTTCAAAAAACTGTACAAAGGAAGTTGTAAAATGAATCTAAAATTAGATGGATGGCCTATAATAGATGGTTTCATAACTCAGCATATCACTTTCTGTGACAGTTTACACAATGTTGAAACCACGAAAGTTGCAGTATTTTGTAACACAAGATGACCGGCTGTAGCAGAATTTTGAAACACTTTAGTATTTTCAAAAAGAAGGGCCGTTTTTACAGTCATGTATGTTTCCATGAACACCATTCATATGTTATTCTGAAATCCAAACCTTATCCTATATTATCATGAACTTGGGGACCTTTGGTAACTGGGTATAGTCGAGCATTAATGGCTTTTCGATCACATCAGCTCAAAATCTGTAGAATGTGTTTGTCCCGCAAGTCTTCTGGAAATTCAAAAGAAGAAGTCACTTATTTATATCCGTCGTTTTGTACTAATTTGGATGATTTGTTTGAAATGACAAATAATTATCTTGAAAAACGGTCTTCGAGAAATTTAAGTCAGTTTGAGATCATTCATAGGTCTCTCAAGTAAAGTAATAAAATTTGCGTAATTCTGTTAGCAGTTTATTACATCATTGAAATATTCAGGGGACTTATTTACAGTTAAACAGAGTAAACCACATTTACATTTATTTGAAATATCACAATTGCTTATTAAAATAAATAATTTTTGTATAGTATTTTTTAAAGTACTTTTGAAAAGTTGCTAATGTAGAGTTTGGGTTGGTCTAAAATAATTTAAATTTGTCATAAATCTATTTGCGTATTCGTGACTCTTCAATAAAAATAAAAAAATGAAAAGTGGCGCCCTCATGTGGTGGGATTAAAAGTTAGTGGCCTTCTTTGTTTTCAACTGGTAGTTATTATAGGTACAACTATTATTGGTTAAATCCGGTACTTACTGAATGTTACACATTGTAAACAGTAAGCGTGCGGCACAGAAACTTTCTGATTTAGAAGGATAATAATAAAGAATGTACTTGAGATAGTGTAATGATTATAAATGAGTTATATACTACAAATTGTACAAAGCCCATACATTATAAATTTATATTTAAATATGTATTACATTTTTCACCCTAGGCTATATTTTTTAAATTTTTCACCCCTATCACCGGAAATTTTCAATTATATTAGAAAATAGTATATGGGAATTAAAATATAGAGTCGGAATGTTAAATTATATAACCTTTTCTTTTATGATCGAAAATATTTATTATCTTTGTGGGAGGTTATGTTTTTTTTTTTTTTTTTTTTTCATTAAGTTCTTTTCATTCGGTAGCATGTAACATCTGGTAAATAGATTCTTACCTTATTGTAAAAACATTTTCGGAAATATCAAAAAACGTAAGATTTTCCCATGCAATGTTGGCAATAGAGCAAGCTCTGAGTTCTCGAACCGAACCACATTTTCGATTATGTGAGGAAAAATTGAATAGAATTATTGTTATTTAACTTCTAAATTGATTTGTATGCATGATATTTTCACTTCTAACATTTTAAATCAAAGATATTAAGAGATGATTGTTAATTTTAATACCTCTGATTATAATCAATATATATTCACTGAATCAGATACTTAGCAAACAAATAAAGTGTAAGTTAAACCTAATAATTTTAAGTAATATAAGTTCTAAAATGTACATGATTGGTATAAATTGTTGTCTGCAACTCATTATAAACAGAAAAAATCTTTTCTGGTTTAAAAATAAACGAAAAATCTGGTAACGAGACGCCCGGTAACGAAACGTTCGGATACGAAACGTCCTAGCACTATCAAGATGGTGAATAGGAGAGAAAGATAAAACTTTTATTACCTAACCATTTTTTATTACGTTTTTTTTTCTAAGCAGATTAGAGAAATTTGAATATTTCCCTTCAAAATTGGACTTTTATTGATCTAGATTATAGATGTAGTGAATAATTTCAAATAAAATATGCCCACGTCAGCTTTTCCTGGATGTGTGTATACCCTAGGCATTCTTGTTTTTAAACCTTAAAATAAGACAATTAGACCAGTCATGAATTTTGTCTAAGAATTATGGAAGTTTCTAAACAGGCATGTACGTTTCTAGACTGACTAGTAAGTTTTTAAACAGGCATGTACGTTTCTAGACTGACTAGTAAGTTTTTAAACAGGCATGTACTTTTCTAGACTGACGTCTTAGCTTCTAAACAGGCAGGTACGTTTCTAGACCGACATGTAAATTTTAAAACAGGCATGTACGTATCTAGACTGATATGTTAGCTTCTAGACCGACATGTAAGTTTCTAAACAGGCATGTAGGCTTTAAGACAAGCACGTTAGCTTGAGCTAACAAAGTCTAGGACTCTAGATTTACGTAGTTGTGCATCTCCCATTTTGTTACACAGAGTTTTAGTGTCTTCAAACAAAAATCCATGTGAGCCTCCAAACTGCGTATGTTGAACTTCAATACAATTAGAATACATATATGTAGATATTTTAATAATATTTTTCTTTGAGCACAATATGCAAATGTTAAACTTTATCACAGTTACCTATTTCAAAACACTGTACAAAGCAAGTTCTAAAATAAATCTAACTAATATAGATGGTTTAATAACTCAGCATATCACTTTCTGTGAAAGTTTACACAATGTTGAAACTACTAAAGTTGCAGTATTTTGTACACAAGATGGCTCGGCTGTTGCAGAATTTTAAAACACTTTAGTATTTTCCAAAAGATGAGCCGTGAAGACGTGGCTTTACAGTCATGTAAGTTTCCATGAACACCATTCATATGTTATTCTGAAATCCAAACCTTATCCTATTATCATGGACTTGAGGATCTTTTCTACCTGGATCTTGTCCAACATTAATGGCTATTCGATCACATCAGCTCACAATCTGTAAAATGTAAGTGTGTCACATACATTTTGAAGAATGTATGAAGACTTGGAGAAGTTACCATATTTAATATCCGCCATTTTGTACCAAGTTGATTCGTTGGATGATGAGTTTGAAAGAGATAATTCATGGATGTTTTAAATTATGAAATGTATGAATTAATTCTATATTATCAGTTTTTATTACATCATTGGAATTCATGGACCATCTTTACAGTTTAACTTATTTTTTATCCTTCCATTTTGGGTTTTTGTCGAAACTGTACATTACGAATTTTCATTAAGATGTTTTTAAAAAGTGTGAAATTTCTAAGATTGCATGAGTGGTTGTAATTTTTCTTAAGACCATATTGACTTTTATCGAAAATATTACAGTTGTCGAATACTTTTAAATAAATTGGTAACAGTTTAAAATTATTCAAACCTCTTTCTGAAATGATTTTGAAATTTGATATTTGCTTTTCAGCTTATTTTACATTTGCTTTTCAGCTTATTTTACATTTGCTTTTCAGCTTATTTTACATTTGCTTTTCAGCTTATTTTACATTTGCTTTTCAGCTTATTTTACATTTGCTTTTCAGCTTATTTTAGATTTGCTTTTCAGCTTATTTTAGATTTGCTTTTCAGCTTATTTTACATTTGTTTTTCAGCTTATTTTAGATTTGCTTTTCAGCTTATTTTACATTTGCTTTTCAGCTTATTTTAGATTTGCTTTTCAGCTTATTTTACATTTGCTTTTCAGCTTATTTTACATTTGCTTTTCAGCTTATTTTAGATTTGCTTTTCAGCTTATTTTACATTTGCTTTTCAGCTTATTTTACATTTGCTTTTCAGCTTATTTTACATTTGCTTTTCAGCTTATTTTACATTTGCTTTTCAGCTTATTTTAGATTTGCTTTTCAGCTTATTTTACATTTGCTTTTCAGCTTATTTTAGATTTGCTTTTCAGCTTATTTTACATTTGCTTTTCAGCTTATTTTAGATTTGCTTTTCAGCTTATTTTAATTTTGCTTTTCAGCTTATTTTACATTTGCTTTTCAGCTTATTTTACATTTGCTTTTCAGCTTATTTTACATTTGCTTTTCAGCTTATTTTACATTTGCTTTTCAGCTTATTTTACATTTGCTTTTCAGCTTATTTTAGATTTGCTTTTCAGCTTACTTGTTTTTCAGCTTATTTGCTTTTCAGCTTATTTTGGATTTGCTTTTCAGCTTACTTGTTTTTCAGCTTATTTGCTTTTCAGCTTATTTTGGATTTGCTTTTCAGCTTACTTGTTTTTCAGCTTATTTGCTTTTCAGCTTATTTGCTTTTCAGCTTATTTGCTTTTCAGCTTATTTGCTTTTCAGCTTATTTGCTTTTCAGCTTATTTGCTTTTCAGCTTAGTTTTAATTTTTAGTTCACTAATCAGGATTACTTTTTCAGTTTACGACTTAATCCAAATGTGTACCTAATCCGTGTGAACAACTATCAGTGCACATAATTCCTGTACAGGGTACACATGGTGGTACGTTCTTCTACATGTACATTCAATACATGAAATTTTAGTCACCGGCGTTAACATGTACATGTGTATACGTGTATTGAGCACATATATATTTTCTTACATATTTAATTTTTGTCTCTTTTACAAAATACAGCATAGTACGTACACTGTAGGGCAAACTACGAATTACCGGACTGTTCCAAGTTTTCGACAATACAAAATTATTATTTAATAATTTAAATAGCCTGTTCAAACAATAAAAAGAAATTCTTATATGACCGAAAATGTGGAAATGTCCGATAACTCGTAACATACAATATAAACTAACTGAATTGAAATCTGTTTCTTCATTATTAATATTATTTTATCTATAAAAGGTTCATTTAAATTAGCTTCAAATGTTACCATATCAGTCTGTGTTTTTATATATAGAATTGTCACATTATTTTACCTACCATTCTTTCTCTTTTCATTCATCTAATATGTGTTATTTAACTCTAGAAATTAGTGTTCCAGACCACATTCTTCATTTCCCTGTCTTACATAAAGGAAATAAATTAACTCATTCACTTCCTATCACATAACATTTAACATCAATGCAAAATAGTGAATTACTGCATTCAAATGAGGGGATTTATTTATATTTTCAAACATATGCAGAAGCTATTATATGTAGGGTAAGCTCCGGGTTATCAGAGAGCTAGGTACCCATTTTCGATCATGCATGTAAGAAAAATATATAATAATATATAGTCTCAAGGATACCAAGTAAAATAAAAATTAAATAATAATTACTACATAGTTTTTTCTTATATGATCGAATATTTGGAACAATCCGATAACTTGGAACTTAACGTATCTACTGAAATACTTGAACAAGAAAATCAATAGTTTTATCTTTATTTCTAACGTTGAAAAGTATAACTAGTCTTGTTTTAATTCTAAAAAATGTCCATTACTATTAGAGAAATATTATTATCACTAACACCTTTCTTCGATAGTCCGTTGGTTCTCCCGTTTTTCAACCTTAGAATATTCTGTTGGTACTTTTCGAAAGGGGTATTAACTCATCATATACAGACAGAGTGGTCCAATTATAGTTGAACATTGAAGAAACAAAGAGTTTATGGCAATTCAAAAAATGGTGTGAAACCGATAGAACAGTTTGAAACAGTTGGTACCGAAGAGATGGATCCAAAACTTGAGATTCAAGTGAAAACATTAATTAAAGCTAAATTCTAATATCGTATAAAGCTCAAGTATTTATTGGAATATTATATAATCGAAATGCCCAGTCCATTGTGAACATTTTTCCATACAAATTTAGCCAGTTTGACTAAACTGCTCGAAGTGACGAGCCTATCATGCAGTATGTACTCATTCATCACCGTAAATTGAAGCATTGAATTTTGTTACTTGTGAGAATAAATGTCATATTATATCACTTAAACTGTTAAACATCATCATAGAAATACTCGACAAAGCACTAAAGTCTGAAACAGTGAATCAATATGATTATCAAAAATAGTTTATTTTTTACATAAAATCCGCCACTCTAACTTTGAATCTGCTTGGTGTTTTTTTTTTTTTTTCAAGCTGTTAGAACCCCATTCAAATAGCAGACCTCGTGAAAATTAAGTACATTAATTGTTATAAATGCAGGAATTTTAACATGAAAAATAAATATTTTACTACATTTGACACATCAGTGAATCTGAATGACAAACAAAACCATATAAAATATTATGAAGTTACAAAACTTTCAGTTACTTTTTTTCTTCGGAAACCAACTAATCCTTATTTTTCTCGCTAAAGCTGTGTACACATTTTATTTCATTCATAGTTTCTTTTTGATGCTGCGATATTCTAAATTGAAAAGTAAGCTATGTTTTATGTCTTTTTTTATTCGATTAAACTTGCCCCACATAAGGGATATAAGTTGAATACATTTTACTATAAATTAAGATCACATGAAATGGAGGGGAAAATTAGGAGGTAAGTTCATTTATAAGTTGAACTATACTTTCACTTTCTTTTGTCATATATTATAAAACAAAGTTACAAGCAAGAAGTATTAAAAATGGTAAAGAATCTTCCAGACCACCCTTAGTATAGAATATGCGTTTCAGATTAGTTTTCGTGATATGGGTTTTGATTTATGGTTCTTCAAAACCTTTGCACAAAATCGGGTAACAGAAGATAAACCACTAATCCCAAAACTTGTAAATGGGTATTTCGTCTATGGTAAACCTCTCTATGAACAACGTGAACGAAAGAACAATTGTAAATTAAAATGGTCACCTTCATGAAACCTGAAAAATAATAAAATCTTTTGTATTTTTTGAGAATTTAGAAAATTGGAAAAAATATTTAAAGCTGAAATATTCTTAATATAATTTTTTATTCACGATTGCTAAATAGAATGTAAATTGAATCATAAAAAGTGAACAGCTTTTTCAAAATTCTTAATTAACATTCGCTACATGAGTCAGTTTATAAAAACATTAAAAATTATCTCTAAATGTTAAATGAATTAAAATTACCAGTACATTCTGTCTAACTATTAACTAAATATATGATGTAAACCTCAAACAAATATATTTATTAGACTTCTTGAATAGATGAGTCATATTTGTTATTACATTTTATAAATAGAAAGATTTAAAATGAATGGAGAAATTCTTTTTTGATAGATTCAATAATTGAAATTTGAGCTAAAACGTGATAAAATGTTGTGTTGAACTTGGGGAATGAACATATTGAGATTTTAAAAATTCAAACAAGATAGAATAAATGATTTCAAAATTGAAATTCAAGTAATTTGTACTTATCAGATAAAAAGCATCTATTTAACAATGATTGAAGTCCCCTAACATTTATTTTAATAGACATGACAAACAATTCAACACATGTAAGTAATATGAGGACAGACTTGTAAAAAGATATTGTTTGAAATATGAGATTAGTACCAGATGATGAAACTTTCGTAAAATGTTTATTCCTATTGTAACTCGTACGTTTGTAACATGTTTATAAAAATGTCGAGTTAACTGTTTATCCCAAAGATGCAACATTTACATAGTTTGTTCTACAATTTCCAATCAGAATTGGGATATTAAGATTGCTTTTTTTATTTATGAATCACAGTAAAAATAGGTTGTGTCTTAGTAAAAATGAGAAATAGAAGAGGACCTAAGTTACTACCTTGTGGTACACCGTACACAAAACATAACTATGCTGAGAATTACTAGCATTAAGAATTTAAGATCTACATATTGTATGACCCGAACCGGATAAATCATAATACGAATTCCATTCATGGCTGGTCAACTTTACCAGGATGATTGACCGTGTCTGAGGCTTTTGAAAAGTCCTAACATACTAAAAGTAAACACTCGCTGAAAGAATTCTAACAATGGTTAGTGAACATTAAATCTGAATTTGAGGTTTTATGCCCTTTTCTAAAACCAAACAAATGGTCATAAAATGAATTAGTCTATAAAAAAGTAATCATAAATACTAGAACACCTTATTTTATTCTTGAGCTTGAAAATGGTTTACAATATTTAAAGATGGTTTGCTTCTTCTGAAAAACAAAATTCCAAGATAAATCAATTTTAAAATTTGATCCAATCATTTTTAAGAAAGTGTATAAGAAATATTTAATTTTAAAAATATTTCAATAAATTTATATCCTCTCCATTTTAGAAATAATTATTGAAAGGCAAAACATCAATGTTGGTACACAATAGAGATATAAAAAATACTAAACTCCGCACCATTCCCACTCTCAATAGGAACCATGGGTAACTCTGCCTGGAATATTCCCACGACTATTCATCCTTTTCACGAGCCACTGCCTTTCAATGACATGCATTTCATTAGTTTTTTATGTAGAGTGGAGCAAGCCGATACACAGGGTGGCAGATGGTCTCTTACTACACCAACACCTGGCTATTCATTCACAACACTTTCACTACACCAACACCTGGCTATTCATTCACAACACTTTTACTACCAACCCCCAAAAGAGTTGACAGCTGTGAACAACATTTGAAAAACATTTTGCTGTAGCTACTATCAAAGAAAAGAGTCTCCGTGTGATGCTAATTTCGCAAATCACACTTTTCAAATTCATATTAATTTCCAATTTTATAAATTTGTCATCGTGTACACAGACCAATTTTAAAATGTCTGCAGACACTACAATTAGAAATGTGAAATTAGTAAACTAAATAAAAAATAATTACGAATAAACTTTTCTTTGCCTATATACTTATGTGCTGTGTACGTGTATTGATTGCAACAGTGGACTTAACTGGCAGAACACATGGTTGTTATAACCCTTCATTGTAACTATATTAAGTTTATTTACAAGTATTGGAGGTCGTTGTAACCCTTCACTGTGCATTTTATTTACAACTACTGTTGGTTGTTTTAATATTTCTTCACTATGCAGTTTATTTGCAACTATTGGTGGTTGTTGTAACCCTTTTAGTTTATTTACAACTATTGGTGGTTGTTTTAACCTTAGACTATGCACTTTATTTTCTGTTATACATGAGTTTCTTCTACTAAATAAATTTAAACAAAACAATAAATTCTCGCATCAATTCTCACATCATAAAAAAATCCGAAAGAGCGACAAATTATTTTCTCATTTCGATCACACAAATTATTAAATTTACCAGATCTGATATTATACTATTACGATAATTTATTTCGCATACGATAGAACTGTCAGGAAAATACTAGAAGTATTTCGTATCTGTTGATAGTTACTAGAGTTATTGTCCCTTGACAACTATGATTCATAGAGTGACTATTGATTTTAAATACAGAGCGCCAAGGCTAGACTGACCGTGAAACTTTCTTCTACCTACATGCATGCTTTCTTATTTTGTCTGTGAGGAAAATATAATATATATTACCTCTACTTTTATTAGGGTAAAGAATAGGCTGCGTCCTTGGGGGGAAATATATCAAACCAGAAATAACCATGTAATATATTTAAGTAGGACAGACGTCCAATGAGGAAGTTGATAATAAACCAGATGGTAATTCCTTACTGCTGTAAAATGTGGCTATATTTCGGTTAGTTGTGGCTGTTCAAAAAATTGGGTTTTCACTGAACTTTACGAGAAAAACCATTGATAAAGAAATTACTATAAAAATTTAAGCGTAAGACTTGGTTTCAATTATGTTACTAAAGTTTTATGCTGTTCAATCTTCTTCAGCGTTATTTGAATTTGTTGATTTGATTTTTGAAGAAATAACTTTAAAAGTTGAAACTTAAGACTTTGTTTCAATCGCATTACTAATACTTTATGCTGTTCACTCTGCTTCAGCAATATGTAAAATTTTTATTTGATTTCCACAATTGGATCAGAAGTAGTTTATGTTAATTTGGTTTGTAGCACTTCATATTGTTCAGCTCAATAAGGAAATTCAGAATAATATCAGATTATCTGTAAGTAATTAAGTAACAGGATTTAACAGAGGATTTCCTGGATAAAATGTGCATTAATGGCATTATTAGAATAATGATAGAAATTAGACCTGATTGATTATGGCGATAGGTTTTAGTTATATCATCTATTTGGAACAGTTATTAATTAGTAACTTACAGTATATCTTCACTATTATTTCAATCAGCAGAATTATAAATAATCAATGGATATATCATTATACTAATACTGAATTAGATTTTATATTTATATTTTTAATGTTAAATTGTGTTGATTGAAAGAAAAATCAGATAGTTTCTGGTGTTGAGTATTTGAATAATTATTCAATTCTCGATCAAGGAACTAACCATTATAATAATTAAAGAACTACCTATTGCAATGAATAATAATCATTTATTAAAATAATCAAAGTTCTATCTACCTATAAAAATAATCAAAGCACAATATAGGTACCTATTAAATTTATCAAAAGGCTAGATATCTATTGACATAACCAAATTAATTAATATCTATTGGAATAATCAAAGACCTAGAAACTCATTCTAATAAATTAAAGAACTACCTACCTACCTACTACAATAATCAAAGTACTAGATTCCTATTAAAATAATCAAAGAACTAGCTACCTACTAAAATAATCAAAAAATTAGATACCTACTAAAATAATCAAAGATTTAGCTACCTACTAAAATATCGAAGAACTAGCTACCTACTAAAATAATCAAAATATTAGATACCTACTAAAATATTCAAAGAATTAGCTACCTACTAAATTAATGAAAGAACTAGCTACCCATTAAAATAATAAAGTAACTACCTACCTACTAAAATAATCAAAGAACTAGCTACCTACTAAATTAATGAAAGAACTAGCTACCCATTAAATTAATAAAGTAACTAAATAATCAATTAATTAGCTACCTACTAAAATACTATCTTTCTACTAAAATAATCAACGAGTTATTCAATTAGCTACATACTAAAAATAATCAAAAACCTAGCTACCAACTAATATAATCAAATAACTAGCTACCTATTAAAATAATCAAAGAATTGTAGCTACCTAGTAAATTAATCAAACACTATCTTCTAAAATAATCAAAGACTAACAACCTATCAAAATAATCAAAGAACTAACATCTATAAAAAATAATCAAAGAACTACCTATTACAGTAATTTAATAATTATAAAGAGGTCAAATATCTCGTTTATCATGGCACGTTCATAATCCTGCCATTGCAAAGATAGACCGGGTATCTCTATCGATCCTACATTCTGTCGCCTACGCCATGTTCGAAATAGCACGCCTTCTGATTCGAATCGGAATTCAGGTACTTTCTCTGCGTCATCACTCCACACCTGTGTGAGTCATAGGATGACTCATGAGCATCTATACCTGAGAGGATGAGTCATAAGCATCCAAATCTGTGCGAATCATGACTCACATCAGTTTGAACTCCATGTTCAAAACTTACCAAGGGTTCTCGTAAATCCCGAAAAAGTCATTAGATTATACAGAAAAATGGTTTCCAATATCTTGTTCTTTGGTTTTTGGATAATGAAGAGGAATGAGGTACAGACACAGGAATTTTTCTCACACTATTGATAACACATCATTGATTTTATAGTGTCCGTAACCATAAAAAATTAAATCCAACTTATATGTTACATTTCAAACAGTTTCATGGAAGAAACTTCCACGAAACTTTCTTCAATAAGGGATCGATAGCTGTTCTTCGCATCACCTATAAATATATTCTTTTCTATTAATTTAGTCTGCCACTATAACAGAATAATAAAGCTATGACAATAAAAAAAGTGCCAAGCCAACACTGAGGATATCGGAAACCTATAACCCTTTGTTCCGATCTCAATAGCTTTGTCGCCGGTGTCTTAACCTGCAACCATCATCAGTTATGTGAATATCAACAAATAAGTGCATTCTAATTCTGAACGATGAAATGCATTAATATCTAGTGTAGGGTATACGGTAAATTGACCGAAAAACAATTGCCCGAACGAACAATTGCTCGAAAGTTAGGTAGAATTGATCGGGGGTCTGTAGGGAGTGGGGGTGGCTTGTCCCCACAGGATAGAGGTGACGCCAACCTTGCTTGGTTAGGTTAGTGACAAAATGTGTACTCTGAGTTGTTTGAATAAAAAAATTGGCATAATAACACCATGAGTATACACAATTTACTTCCCCAGTTGATTATTTGAGCAATTGTTCGTTGGAGGAATTGTTTTTCAATCAATTTACCTAAAACTATTTTGTAAATTTAGAGATGCAGTTTCACAGAATTAATGTCGTTGTATAAATAAAATGATTATATAAACTAGCAAACAATAACTATTATGCAGTCATGAGCTTCATCCATTTTAAGGAAATTCAAATAAATACCTTTTCTTATTTCCATCAAGAAATTTGGAACAGTAATGTAAAATATATATAAAATTTATTTCAATATAGCCAATGATTTTTATACGTGTTACCATTTTTTTCAAATTTCAATTATATCAAATAATAAAACTGTGCAAATTGATCAAAGGAAATAATAAAACAAATGCATCTATTTATTACGCCTAACAGGAAATCTCATTTTTCACCTTGACGAATTGATCCGTCGAATTGAAAAGGAATTTACGAGCATTTTACTTGCCCCTTCCCTCCTCTACCCCTCACCCTATTCTCCCTTCCCCTTCCCCCCTCTTAATGGGGTTTTGATAATAATACAAATAGTGTAATGATCGAAATGTGGAACCGTCCGACAACTCTGAATGCAATCTAGTTACCATGACTTCATTCATGTTGAAATATTTTCAACTGTGAATAGAACTGCGCAATTGATTCCAATAGTCTGTGTTCAGCACAGCTTCTTTTCATTGCTTGAATGCGGTTAAAATTGTGGGAAAATAGAAATGGCAAATATAGAAGAAGAAATGCAAAAAAAAACAAGAATACATTTTTTGTGTGATTTTGAATAAATAACCAAGATGTAAATAAAGCCAACCTTCAATGGAAATTTCTCAGAAATCAACCGATTGAGTATATTTTTCTAGTTGTTGTTGTTGTTGTTGTGTAGGTACATTGTGTAGGGACAAAAGCTATTCTTCCTGTTGACTATTTCTCATCTATCTAAATGCAAATAATTATACTGAATAATGTAATTCCGGAGTGTCTATAGTGTATTTATCATTATAATGATAAGGATTGTGAAATGTTAGATTTCACTAGAGTAATGTTCCGCCCGGTAGTTGCTACCTACCTACTTCCTTCTTTTAATTGGTGTGTAGAGGATGTGAACCAAATGTGTACCTATTCTTTACCTGAGTTTCCTAACCACTTCGCAACAACCAAATGTATTAAATATCTTCATAACTACTAAGATAACAGTCCAATTTATTAAGTAACTACATACGGAAAAACCAAATGTATTAAATATTTTCTTTCATAACCACATACGGAACAACCAATTGTTATAAAAATATTTTCATAATTATTTACGGAACAACCAATTGTTATAAAAATATTTTCATAATTATTTACGGAACAACCAATTGCATTAAATATTTTCATAAATTATTCAAGGAACAACTAAATGTATTAAATACTTTCATAACTCCTTCCGGAACAACCTTAAATTTATTGACCATCTTCATAAGTACTTACAGAACAACCAAGTGTAATGAATTCTTACCTAACTATACACTTACGAAGCAACACTATGTATTGAATACCTGACTACACGCTTACTGAAAAACACTATGTATTGAATACCTAACTAGGTACATGCTTACGGAAAAACACTGTATTTAAGTGAATACCCAATTACATGCTTACGGAAAAACACTATTTGTTGAATACCTAATATTACATTCTTACGGAGAAACACTGTATTGAAGTGAATACCTTATTACATGCTTAAGGGGAAACACTATGTGTTGAATACTTAATTACATACCTGCAAAGCAAAACCATGTATTGAATATCCAACTACATACTGACGAAGAAATACTGTATGGAAGTGAATACCTAATTACATGCTTACGGAGCAACTAAAAGTATTTAATATACTCATTATTACTTAATGTACATTACAACCTTTTACATCGAATATTTCTCTAACTACTTATCAAACAAACCCACAGACTTTATTGATCCACTAGTCACTAGTAGTTAGGAAGTTTATGCTAATTGAGAGAAATAATTAATTACAGCAGGTGTAGGAAGATCAATAATTTTACCTACTATTTATAACAAGGTTTACATATGGTATGTACTCAATTACCGGATACAAACAAGTTCCGGATATAAAAACAATTATGAAAAATCTATACTGAGAAATTCATATGTGTTAAAAAAAAACTATGATATAATTTGATGATTTATCCTTTAGTTATAGAGGTATCTTATAGAGTGGCCATTTTCATCACCAGTAATAATTGAAAATACTGAACGGAAGATTTATCCATTTGTTTCTCAAATAATATATATGTTGAATTTAGGTATCTAGATCATAATGCATTGAGATTTCTCGTATTTAATATTGATGAAGTCCTTATTTGTCAGCCATTGCACTTTTCAATGTTTACTAATGAGTTTCCCTTACAGGAAGAATCTAAACTCCACTCTACCTACTGCTGGTACGGCCCAAACTTTCCTAATCTAACTTTAGTTGATCAGAATTATATGTTAGATATTTATCAACTAGATATCTTGGTAAGATATTACCAACTAAATACGTTGGTTTGATATTACCAACTAAATACGTTGGTTAAATATTGCCAACTAGAAACCTCGGTTAAATATTTATCAACTAGATACCTTGGTTAAATATTTGCCATCTAGATACCTTGGTTAAATATTTGCCAACTAGATACCTTGGTTAAATATTTGCCAACTAGATACCTTGGTTAAATATTTGCTAACTAGATACCTTAGCTAGATATTACCAACTAGATACTTTGGTTAAATATTTGTCTACTAAATGTCTGGTTAGATATTACCAACTATATTATATACCTTTGTTAGATATTTGTCAACCAGATCCATTGGGTAGATATTTCCAACTAGATACTTTATTTAAATATTACGGCTCTAGGACAACTGCCATGCGGGGACAACTGCCATGCGGATAACTGCCATGCGGACAACTGCCATAGCGGACAACTGCCATGCGACAAACTGCCATGCAATATATTATAATTTTATTTTGGGTGAATTGTAATGCACTTGTAAACTTAACCTTTCTTGGGACTAATTTGATGTGAAATATAGTATTATTTTAACCTAAAATTTTAATATAAAAATGCTAAATTGTCTAGTCTGACATTGTGAATGAAGAAGCATTGAAATAAATATTGAAGTAATTCTAAATTTCTTTCTTTGTTACAATCATTTTCTTTCACATTAAATGCTTTAAATGATCAAATGGTTGACAAAAAAGTTAAAATTTATAGATGTAAAACTTTCTTTCCAAACATTTCAAAATACAAAGAATAGTAAAAACCTAAGCTTTACCTGTTAAAATTTTCAGTGAGTGTGATTTTGCATCTTATTATTTAAGAGTTGCTTTCACGCAACACTGGGCATATATGAGTTAACTAAAATGTCGATTTGTTATTAGTATAATAACAAATTTAATTAAACATATTTCAGTAGCAATAATTCTCATATTTTGACACTTTTCAAATATTACTAAGACATGTAATGCATAGATTTTTTGTGGTCGGTGTGAGCTGGAAAAAAAGAAACTAGAAGAACAAATTCAGATTTCAAAGTTACTGAGTAAAGTGTTATTCGTAAGAAATTTTTTAACATAAAAATAAGATAATTACTATTTCAGTTTCTAATCTTGAATCTAGCAGCAAAGTTAGATTTTACATATAACCCAATGAAAAATTATTTAATAATATGATGCAAAATCACACTCACTGGAAATTGTAACCTGTAATTAAAGCTTAATTGTGTTTGTACTACTCTTGGTATTTTGAAATGTTTGAAAATCAGTCTTGCTAACCATTCGATGGTTTAAGGGGCCTAATGGGTTGAATGTGAAATAATATGATTCATCAAAGAAATAAATTTAGCATACTTCAACTTTAAATTCTGAATCTACCGCCTCTATTAATTTTTATACTACTTCATGCACAGTTTAGGACTATACGATTAATATTATTATACTTAATTTTTAGGTTAATATAATAATATACTTCACAAAAATTAGATTCATTAAAGGTTAAGTTTACAAGCGCATTACGAATCACCCAAAATAAAATTATATTATAGTGCATGGCAGTTGTCCGCTATGGCAGTTGTCCGTACACCAATATTACCAACTGAATACCTTGATTAGATATTTTCATCCAGAATTACTAGGTACATTAGTTAGATATTCTTTGTTCAATCGTTTATAGTCTTAATCTATTTGACGTATGAAATAGTGAAATATGAAATGAAATATTTATACAATATACATTTTGCGCTGTGTCAAACATGTAATACAAATTTACTTCAATTATTTGATGGTACCCTCATCCCACATGTACACTGTACAGGTAAGTTAATCAAGGATACGTGTTAGTAGCACATAACATTCGATGAATATTAATTGCATTTAGCATTCTATTTTTCATACCTATTTTAATTCCATAAACCATACGTTTTTTATTTTACAATGCAGGTATGGTCACTAAGATGAGGTGAGATGGACATCAGCATTATAAATAAACAAACTAGACCTTGAACACATCGCACCATTTTAGTACCTACCTAGTAACTTATTATTTATAGATTCAAATGGAATAGGCACGCCTTTCAAAAATAGCCCTAGTCACTAGGGCTAATGCCAGATAACTAGGTACAGTATAATTCCTAGTGCCTAGCTTCAGAGAATTCCCATTTGGTTAATAAATATATCTTATAGACTGGAATATTCCTGGAAGTTCCCCACGTAGCTCCAAGTACCTATTCAATGTGCGTATCGAGTGTACAGTCAAAGACAAATTAAACTGTCCACCCTCTACCAATCTCCCATTTCTAAAAAGGAATTCACCTCAAATTCTAATAATTGTTTATATTCTAAGATTACTACGAGTACATCACGACAAAATTGAAGGATTCACAGATATTAGGAAATCAGCAAATTTGTGCACTTAGCATCTTGACGGTGACTTTTGTATGATAGTACAAGTGTTTGTACAGTGTTCTTGCAACTGCACATGGCCTGTAGTTGAGAAACCGACGCACGATGACGTCACTGTTGCGTCATATCACAGGAAGTTCTGAACAACAAAGATAATAGGAGGTGTTGCCAATAAAATTATTTGCAATATGAACAATGTATGACTATTTCCTCTGTATTTCCTTTGTTAAATAAAAACAACGTTTTTACTTAGTTATTCAAGCGTACAAAGCTCAGATAAAGTTTGGATTATAATCAGATTTAGCTTATAGGTTTCTTTTAAAGTAAAAACTTGTGAAACCGAGTTAAAGAAATATCAAAAGTAAAATGAGGATTATTATTATGTTTAATATATATTCTTAAATTTATAATCTGACTTTGGTTCTGTTATAGGTTATATATAGTTTATTATATAGGTATTTATTTAATGACATGTAAATGCAGTTAGGAATATAGCTAGCTACACATATACGTTATATTCGGTATATTATAATTGCAAAATCTATATCATTGAAGTAAAAACTGACACTTCATTGATTTTAATAACACACAATTAATTTCAATTTCAATTTAAATTGGTACAATGCAATCTTTTATGACCACCAAATTGATTATTAATAATTATGAGATGTATAGTTAGTTATTACTTATTAGTTAATAACTGGCTAGTAAAGATCGTGATATGGAGATCAGGGGTTCAAGGAATACTAAAATCATTGAACAAATGCCAGGTAATGGACAAGTAAATATGCCAAATAATGGAGAAGTAAATATGCCAAATAATGGAGAAGTACATATGTCAAATAATGGACAAGTACATATGCCAAATATTGGACAAGTACATATGCCAAGTAATGGACAAGTACATATGCCAAGTAATAGACAAGTACATATGCCAAATAATGGACAAGTACATATGCCAAATAATGGACAAGTACATATGCCAAGTAATAGACAAGTACATATGCCAAGTAATGGACAAATACATATGCCAAATAATGGACAAGTACATATGCCAAATAATGGACAAGTACATATGCCAAGTAATGGACAAGTACATATGCCAAGTAATGGACAAATACATATGCCAAATAATGGACAGGTACATATGCCAAGTAATGGGCAAATACATATGCCAAATAATAGACAAGTACAAACATATCCATGCATCTAAATGTAACCCACGTTCAACAATCAACCATTATGGTCATTTTCGACGTAATGATGGGCAATTATATATCATTTAACCGTTAGGTAAATCCAAATGTTGCAATTCACGTTTATTGAGCACTCTGTACCATCACAATAAGTCTAACTGATAAACTTTTATTGTTAGAGATAATGCATGTGTTGTCAAGTGCAATGTTAGCGAGGCTTTGTAAATGGAGAAATTACTTTGATAATTGAATGTACACATCAAATCATTTGAAATGCGTGGGTATTACTGCATGTAAAAGGAGATATTTGTTGCTTGATTCCAATAGGTGTGTATTTTAGTTTTTTGAAAAAGTGTGTATGTTTTTTTTAAAGAGCATCTTAAATACAATAACTGTATCGATAATTCGATTTGTCTATTATCATGCTTCTAAGTTTAACCATTTCTACAAATGAACATATACTGTAAATCCAATGATATGATCATTTTCAGCAAAGGTGGAGAAATATCCTAGACAAAATATGAGCAGTCAATTCTGAATTGATTGAAATCAATAGGTACAATTCACCATATGTTCAATATAGGTGTCTGTAGATAGTAGCGTTAGGTCTTGCAGAACACATACAGTATAGGTACAAAAATGCTTGGCTATTTCCTTGTTTGTAGCATATACACTATCGTGATTCATACGATTGCTCTTCTGCCAAATAGTTGTATTATTTACTGTATCGATTATAAGTACCTCCTTTTAATTTAAAATATCTGGGTAATTCTCAAAGAAGTATTTTTAAAATTTTAGGCACAGTAAAACTGAGAAAAGGACTATAGAATGTTAGAATTCTTTAATTTGCATTCTTGTTTGAAGGATATAAGCTGAATTGTACAAGAGACATACACTTGGAATCTTTATTAACACTCGCAGAATAGTCGATACAGTTAATCAAGAACTACTTTTACGTGAGCCCTCCCTGAACAATCTCCGTGGCATGAAATGTTAATTATAAATCGGACTCGATATTTTGAAGTTTTATACCGTGCTCTCCTGCGCTTGCTTGGTGTGCCTTAGGGTAGTATTCTGGGTTCACTACTTTTCTATTTTATATCAATGACATAAATTGGATGATGTTAATTTTACTTCTTTTGTGACGACTCTACTCTAGCACTGAGCGATGTTTATTATCCAAATCTAATTGGAGAAGCTAACGTTTGTCTTGCTGGGTGTCATTAGTGGACCAATAACAACAGTATTTCATTGAGTAACAATAGAATCATGGCTTTTCTTCTCAACAATCGAAATTTTTCAATTGTATCTCTTTTGTAGCTATAAAGAAAAACCTATTGATATGTGGTGGTAAGTTTTCACGCCAAACCACTACTTCTCAAGTATCAGATTCACAAGTCACAACCTCTTCTGAATTTCTGTTGTCTTCTAGACCTCTTTTTTCAGAACTAAAATTCTTTCAGTTCTGATCATTTATTATAGTTTACTTTCGGTATATATGTGTTAAGTATAACTTAACTCTTCCACCTCTACCTGATCATATTCATAGCAGGAGATCCTTAAAAAATATTTTTCCATCTTTCCATGGATCCTATTGATGTCAAAAGTCACTCAAATTCATTGCTTTGATATCGAGTATTAATTGTGCTAATAATTTTTTGTAATCTTTCCTTGTTTTTTTATTGTACACTATTTCGATAAAGATTACAATTATTAATTAAATTTTTTTTAAATAAGTAATGACCTAAATGTGAATATAATAATAGGTAAATGATATATCTTACCTCTATTTTATTGAACAGCAACCGATTGTAACAAATAGATTAGGTCATGTTTTGTTTAAACAGACAATGATATAGGAAGTCATTGAGCCACTCTTTAATAATACATCATCAGACCATATCAACCTGTAATACTGTCAGATTGCTTTCTACTTCTTCAATGGAGGTGATTATTTGAACCTCTATAGTGACCTATGTTATTTCGAACAGTCAATGTAAAGAAAATGATGAAGCAGTTCTCAATAACTTTGGCTCCGGTAGCGAACTACACAGAAACTAAAGAAGTGATGGCAATGTCGGTTCTAAGTCAATGTGACGTCATCAAACCAACACTTTAACATCATATACAAGCTGATTAAAACAATAAAAACTTATTAGATAGTGTTAATGATGGGTAAAGATAATGAATCTATTCTTTTTACCAAAGGTATTCCCTCATATTTTTATTTCTAGGTGTTGTTCTGATGACATAACGCATAAAATGACTCGCATTGTGCCTATTATGTGTAGTGGGTATGTGGGAGATACCTATCTGTGAGATGTGCCAAAATAGTCATGTTATTACAGTACCTAACCCACTTAGAATTTATTTAAGCACTGCCAACTGAAGGTTATAGAGGAGATATAGAGATAAAATCCCTAGGAATTCTGCAGTAGAATTATTCTACAATAAATTATATTTATAAGAAATGGCTGAAATATTCTATTGGTTGAAATTCTATATAGAAAATGATGGCGGACAGATGAAGCATGGGAAGGAATAGTTGGTACCGATAGCAAATTGCTTTGACCTATAATAACTATCATTGTAACAATCATTGTACACGTGCAATAAGGAACGTGTAATTGCGGAGTCTATTTTTGGTTGAATATATGTTTATTAATGACTATGTGTTTTCCAAATTCAATTTTGTAATGATTATAATGTTCATCTATTGTTGGACAAACTTTCACCACCAAAGATGCAAATGGCTACTCTCAGTATACACTCTAAGACTCCCTTGAAGATATTAGTTCTTTTTTGTCCCTAGTGACTAATCTATTGTAGGTAGCTCCATTCTCTCAATCATTGATGGTCATGGGTACAGTTCTGAACAATAATGATTATGCCTAACTAGTTTCGAAAGAATGTATATTATCTATACTTTAATTATCTCACAATATTTTAGCTGATAACATTTGTTTAGGGTTATGGAGGTGAATGACCGTTAGCTACCTAATTTCCTTTCACTGCATCGCTAAGTTAAGTGTGAGAATAATACAGGAAAGTAGCTGTAGAAGAAGACGTTAAAACCCCCTGATAATTAATATATCGTCATTTAACTGCTCAAAATTCGGTTCTGAGGTACTCCAGTTTCCTTCATCACTTAGTTTTAGTTTATTCTAAAACCAAATTGGTAAACACATAATGGAAATAAAATAATAAAATATAATGGTATCATAATTACTGACTTCTAAATTAAAACTATTTTGTTAGAAAAAATACAAACCTGTTATAATTTAAATAATGTATTCAGAAAAGTTTCTGTTCTCTGGGCGCATATGAAAATAAAATAATAATAATATAATTATAATAACAATTTCCTTGAACAAATTGGCATTATGGTGATTTTGAAGCAGATCTGTTGAATAATGGGATAAGTTCTGAGTTATTGGATGGTTTCACATTTTCGATCATATAATAAATATATGTTATGCTCACTTCTTGGGTTTGAGAATTGACACTAGACTTTCAAATTTTAATGGAAATATATGTGAATTTATCCCTTCAGAACTAATTGTTTATTCATAATTCTTTATTTCCATAATTTAGTAACTGATCTAATTAATGTCCATCAATTACACAGGAAATGAAAGCGTATAAATGACCGGTTCAATTTTATTATAGGCACAAATATAAAAATACACAGTTTGGCAAATATGGTTATGAGAATGATCGGAATAGAGGGTAGAACGGTATATGATTATGTCCTACCCCAGCTAGTGTCACGCCAATTCTGCCTATAAGAACAAGTGTTTAGGCAGTAGAGACTTAAACTTAGGCCTATGAGGGTACAATCAGCAAATTAAACAAATAGGCCTACTTTAGATAAAAATACATAGGGATATAGAAAAATACAATTTGGTTAGATGGTATAAACGGTTTTCTGAGAGCGTTGGTTACCGACGGGAAGTAAGCAATTATAGAAATTCAAAACCCTTAGAAGAAATGTTATTTTAGAGCTTTGTGTAGAAATAAATACGTAGTTATATACACATTTGAATTATAGTTCATAACATATTCCCCTCACCCGATAAAAAATGCAAAATGCCCTCATTTTAAATGTTAAGTAATAAGATGGCTCGGTATTTAGGTATGCACAATTTATTCCATTTGCTCGATAGTGTACCATTATTTCGGTATATCACTTCGGCATTATTTATAAATATACAAAAGCAAACCATGTTTGGGGGACATAAATATTCCCATTCCTAACGTAGATTAATTATCGTATAATCACCCATATTGAAAGGACCGTTCCCGAGAACAACTAGCAAACTTCAAATGGAATCTACAGCTTGCCGACACTTCCGCAGTATTCGGATAGTGTACTTATTTCAATTATCATTATTATTATTAGTTACGGTAAAAATAGATCCGCCATACGACATGACTCCTCTTTAAATAATTACAAATTATCGAGTCTAACTGTCTTGTACTGGAAATGCAATTCATACCAACCGTATTTAAGGCTCATCAAAATATTAACTGGGGCTTTTATAAAATTATTAAAACGGGAATATTTCGGGTATATGGTGAACTAAAATCACTATCAACAGAATATCATAATTTCATTTTAATTTCTCATAAGTCCATACCAGTATTTATCAACATTAAATATAATTCAATGGCAATACCGGATGCAATATACGTGTGGTATCACATGTTTGCAAATGGTAATTATTAACCAACATTATCATACTAAAAATATAACAATGGATTTTTACCACAAATTTTTCTCCTAACAACCAATATATTTTCTTTCACAACGTTACAAATAACGGTAAATTCAACAACCTGTTGCTAAGATTAATATTACATTATATTAAATATTCTCTAGTCAACATTAAATATTCAATGGACCCTTTTACGGAATACAAATATTAACATAATATTGAGTGCCATAATTTTACACTTTTTTTTATATATTTTCTTTTTCCTAAACTATTGTTACATAAAAATATTAATAATATTAGAGAATATTTATCAATCAAATATCGTATTGAGAAACTATGAAAATTTCGTAATCAATAAAAATCCATCCTATTTATTTATTACAACACATTAATAATTTCAATTGATTCAAATCTGTAGGCGAGGTGAAAACTCACAACTAATAATTTAATTAGTTTTATGATTTTAATTATTCGATTTTGTGCCATTTTGTGAGAAACTCTTTCCATACAGTTTGAACTGAAAATTTTATAATATTTTATGATTTAAACATGACATATGTTATACAGATAAATAGTTTCGGAATCTGAAATCTTCCATCAATTTTCCACATGTTCAAATTCTACTTTAGTATGAGTTGTTTATTTTATTGGGCAAATTATCGCGGTAAAACAGGGCGTGGTAAAATTAACGTGACTGGTAAATCATTTTACAGTAAGTCACATGCGTTATTTCCCTACCTAAGACTTTATGATCATAAGCATTAACTTGTCAACTCTTAGGAAAACCATTGGATAATTACCAAGGATAATTACATCCTCTATGGTATAACAAGAAGCGATCAATAATTATTTTAATTATTTACAATTTAACGCAGAGTTATCACACGGTCTTTACACTTTTGGTAAATTTGGAACCGATATATGTAACAATTATTTAATTACAAGCCCTTTTCATTCTTTAAGTTCGATATTTCATCATTTGCCCGAATATAAACTTTCATACGATATTAGAAAATGCAGAACATAAAATCAGTCAATGTTTACCGAATAAAGATTCCTAAATTAACCACATGAAAATAAATAAATAAGGATTAAAGACATGATAAAATAATGGATATGAAATAAATAGTCACATAAAAAAAATCAAAATAACGTACAGATGACAATACATTAAATGTGAGTAATATACCAAAATTATTCATAATGAATTCTCAAAATTATTCTATTGTAAATAAGATATTTAAGATAAAATGATCATATTCCTAAAAATGTTAGTTAATATGTATTTCAATCAATTTCGAAATGACGGTATCAGTAATTAGATTTCGCGTAATCTATTAAAGATATCGAAAAAATCGAATTAGAAAGAAAACTTCAACTAATGGCCATGTCCTAATCAATTAAAATAATTATATATGATGCGCATCTAAAGTAATCTAATATAGAATTCCTATTTAAATTGTTCTTTAATCCTAATGATTTTCATACTTTTTCTATTTTTTTTTTCGAAGTTCACTTCACATTATTAGGTACCCGTACCAATGGTTCTTGTATAGTTCTTCATGGTGGTGGTACTCTTAACTGTGAACCACACAGTTTTGAACAGGGCCAGCAACCACATGATGAGAGGAACACAGCACTCTAAGAAGCCTGTGGTAGAACCAGCACAGACGCCAGATGTCTGCCTTTCAATGGGATGAAGCCTGATTTGGGACATCTCGCATGAAGTTACGGTGTAAATTGGGGAAAACGACGAAGCAGAGTGGGAAACACAGAACTCTCCAATGCGTAAATGGGGACACCATATATTGGTAAACCAAAGATGGGGAAAATATAGATGGATGCCCAACTACTTAGCAATGAAGTAAAGGAGTGATGGTAAATGAACGATGAGATGAGAAATGAAATCGAGAAACTGATTTCAATAAACTGATGTTGAAGAGCCGTGAAATTGAATTTCCAGAAATGTGAAGTTGAGTTCACGAAACACAATTTCGAAGAATTGTCACATTTTCGTCCAGCAGATTTCAGTGCATTGAATCACTAACGATGAGGTAGAAAACGAAGACTGTTGTTACTGACGTCACAATTTTCGAAAAATGACGCGCTGGTGAACAACAGAGTGTTGTCATGACGTCACAAGATGCGAGGGAATCACACATTTGAAAAGACGCGCTTGGAGAAAACAAAGAGTCTGTTGTCTCTGACGTCGAATATCGAAACACTTTCTGTTGATAGCACATGCAATGACTGAATAGTCAAATTACAGTGAAGAAAATGTAGAAGTCAATTCCCACTTCATAACTGTAGAATTCATTCCATACAATTATCAATCACATGGGGAAACAATTTACTCCGGGTGTTGGTAAGGTGGTCGCGGGGAAACAGGGTACTATCCGCAGGGTACGTAGACACTCGAAGTATATTTATAAGAACAAAATATCACTTCAAAGTAAAATTAATTCAGAGTGAAGAAAGTGAAGATGAAACCACTGTGAAACTGTAGAACTTCTCCCAAGTATCATTGATTCACAATATCATTCTTACAGTGATTCAGTCACACCGGGTTGTGTTAGGTTACACATTTCCTCACTGCGTCATTCGTATTGGTAGCGTGGTACAGTCGGCCAGAGTACAATCGGTTGAAGCGTGGGCACCCGAAATGTATAATGTATTAATCACAAAATATCATTTCTAAGTTAATACGTATCCTCAGCGCCTGCCACCAAATGTTATGCTCACTTCTTGGGTTTGAGAATTGACACTAGACTTTCAAATTTTAATGGAAATATATGTGAATTTATCCCTTCAGAACTAATTGTTTATTCATAATTCTTTATTTCCATAATTTAGTAACTGATCTAATTAATGTCCATCAATTACACAGGAAATGAAAGCGTATAAATGACCGGTTCAATTTTATTATAGGCACAAATATAAAAATACACAGTTTGGCAAATATGGTTATGAGAATGATCGGAATAGAGGGTAGAACGGTATATGATTATGTCTTACCCCAGCTAGTGTCACGCCAATTCTGCCTATAAGAACAAGTGTTTAGGCAGTAGAGACTTAAACTTAGGCCTATGAGGGTACAATCAGCAAATTAAACAAATAGGCCTACTTTAGATAAAAATACATAGGGATATAGAAAAATACAATTTGGTTAGATGGTATAAACGGTTTTCTGAGAGCGTTGGTTACCGACGGGAAGTAAGCAATTATAGAAATTCAAAACCCTTAGAAGAAATGTTATTTTAGAGCTTTGTGTAGAAATAAATACGTAGTTATATACACATTTGAATTATAGTTCATAACATATATTTTTACTCGTTATTTTAATTATTATATCGATTTTTAAGGTATCTCCAATTCATTATATCATTATCATTAAATAATAAAGCGTATCCATGATAAAATATTATTTGCATTAATCTCATTATTTTCAAATGCGGCCATCAAACAGAAAAGATCCCCTTATGTGTACAAGAGTACCTAGGTAGAGTGGGTGTAAATTCTCCCTTACTCATTCTTAATCACCATCACCTAGTATATTAAATGCTAGTCAGGTAAACTACCTAACTGTAATTGAACACTAAAATCTCGAAATTCTGTTTTTTATTTATTCATTCAATATTGTTTGTCTCTTGTCAATTCCTGTTATTTGTTGCAATTCCCATACGTAATTGATAACATTAAACCTATCTCGTATGAATTAATGTACTAGGTAGAGTAGATCTGTTCAAGCTAATGATAAAGTTGGTCGTCAAGCATAGCGTGTTCACTAGTCTCAATGTCAAACCCCCTCCTCCCCCCCCCCTTCCTTCCCTTAGTTTGAAGGTTAATCAATATACAGTATATAAATGTATTTACTCTGTATAATGTATATACAAACCTCGCTTGGTGGTATATGTATAAAATGAAAATTAGGTCTGTGAAAATATGTTTCTCAACACATTTAGATAATCAAGAAGATTGAACCTTCCCGCACGATTGCGCATAATTAATGCTAGATTATTATTGAAGATTATAAAAAATATTTTAATCCAAATAAATATGTATTTTTCATGATTGGATAGACAGTGAAGCAAGGGTTAAAACAACCACCAATAGTTGTAAATGAAGTGCACAGTGAAGGGTTAAAACAACCACCAATAGTTGTAAATGAAGTGCACAGTGAAGGGTTAAAACAACCACCAATAGTTGTAAATGAAGTGCACAGTGAAGGGGTTAAACAACCACTTCGTGCATATTAGCAACTGCTTCTAAAAATGTTATTCTAGTTACTTTTGTTATTTTTAGCATCTGCATTGTATCTTCTCACAACACATCAACTGAAGTGCTAACACCTCTGTTTAATCTTCAAGGTTTAACACGTCAGTGCATTGGATATTACACTCGGTGCACCATCATGTATATCTGTATTCTATCTGTATCCATTTTGTCCTTATTCTGTAGTCTTTGTCCTTATTCAGTAGTCTATGTCTTTATTCAGTAGTCTTTGTCTTAATTCAGTATTCTTTGTCTTTATTCAGTAGTCTTTGTCTTTATTCAGTAGTCTTTGTCCTTATTCCGTAGTCTTTGTCCTTATTCACTAGTCTTTGTCCTTATTCTGCAGTCTTTGTCCTAATTTAGTATTCTATGTCCATATTCTGTAGTCTTTGTCCTTATTCAGTAGCCTTTGTCCTTATTCAGTAGTTTTAATCCTTATTCTATCGTCTTTGTTCATACTTTGTCCTCATTCTGTATTTTTCGTCCTTATTATTAAGTATTCTTTGTCTTTATGAAGTATTTTTTGTCTTTATTATGTAGTCTTTGTCCTTATTCTATAGTCTGTGTCCATATTCTGTAAAATTGCCCTTATCCTGCAGTCTTTAACATTATTAATTAGTCTTTGTCTTTATTCTGTAGTCTTTGCCCGTATGCTGTAGTTCATGTCCTTATTATGTAGGATTTGTCCTTATTCAGTAGTCTTTATACTAATTATTAAGTCTGTCCTCATTTCTAAATTTATATCTAAATGAACTATTTCGTTGAATTACTTCACATCTTAATTCATTCCTCACAAAGTAGGTATTAACTATTAAGGTATATAGGATCTGATCATACAATACGTGGCACAGTTTTTTCAATGGTTGAAGGATGGTACAACTCGTTTTCAAGGTTAAAAGTGATACCAAATCCATTGATTAGACCTTCAAAATTGCATTCAAGGATAACATTCCTATTTGTGCTCCAGAAAGATGCTAATCCAGTAATTTGATATCACATAAAAAAAACAGCAGATCTTCATTTTCAATAACGAAGATGCAAGGCTGACTCCAAAGTTGATAGCAATGAACATTACTAGAATATTCTCTGGCAAGATGTGCCAAGTAACTAGGAAAATAATGTGCCACAGTAACTAGGGAAAGAATATATCTATCTTAAGTTGAGGGAAAATTGGAATAAATTTAAATCACCTTCTATTCACATATATTCAAGAAATTTAGGATTAATTTAATAGCATACAGTATTAAATCGTATTCGTCTACGAGGTCTTATATTTGTGTAGACTCATAGGCTTTATTTACTATCACCTCTTCATTTTCCTCTTAGATTTTTGTGTTAGGTAGACTCGTAGATTTCATTTACATCACCTCTTCATTTTCCTCTTCCATCCTTGAGTGCAGCCACCGGTGCGTGTGTCCCTTTTCGTCACATTAAGTGAATCCTTTAACGTAGCGATACGGTCTTAGACTCTCCAGTAGATCCCTTAGATACTTAATCAATTACGATATCAATTTAGTCTTAATATAGTGTGAATTACAAAGAATTACTGACGTGTGTTTGCGCTATACCCTATGTAAGTATGAAAGTATGTGTGTGTTTGTACTTACACTCGTGTGTACATTAGGTAGCCTTGGTGACAACCTAAATTGCAGTTTCTCTGCTTTCACATACCGTTTAGTTTCCCCATTTTAGCAGAGATAGAAGTGCTTGTTCGGTAATTTACACTGAAAATTAATGTTGGCAAATATATAGATACAAATATTAGTAACAGACTAACAGTCTCATTTATTAACTTACATCATATAAAATACGGTGGGCGGTCGATAATTGGTCTCTGGTCATTTGATTCCCAGTCATATATTTTATTTGCTTAAATACTTAGCCTACAATAATGTTTATGATCTTCGTTTCTATATCTACTATTTAAGTAATATATAAAATTGACATCTCTTATTTAAATAATAAATTTTATATGTAATAATTCTTTGGCAGAATTCAAACATCTAGAATTGATTACCGCAATAATTTAATCATTTTCTATTCACAATAATATACAGTTACAAATAGTCAGAAAACATACATCAACCAGCTAGCTATTGATTGGTTCATTCGCAAGCTAGGTTCGATATAAACATTAAACAACCTACCTAACTCTTAGTTGAGCTGTAATTATTACAAACATTATGAAGGTGGGTTGATTGAAAATCATTTTAGGGTCAATTGTATACTTAAATTATTTACTATAAAATGAAATGCATGATGATAATTAATGCACTTGCATGATGATACTGTTTGTTAATGTGACGGCGAAAACAGCCTAAGCTGAAAACTACCGATAGCATGTCAAAAGTTACTCCTCAATTAGTTTCTATACCAGGAGAAATAATTACGAGACATGCTTCTGATTTATTTGACTTGTTATATATGCGAGTTGTTATAAGATAGGGGTATACCTGTACATTTGATTTTATCATTAAATATTTTTTGTTGCCGAAAAGTAAATTTGAAAGTAATTATTGTTACTTATTTTATTAATAAAAGATTTAATTTCTAGTTAGCTGTTTTTACCTTTGTTACTTAGTTTCTTTTAAAATTTAATCGACTTTAACGTGCATATTTATATTGTACGTTATGTAATTAATATAAATATTCCGTGCAATTGGCCGATTTTGCGCAATCTCGAGAAGGCGCTGCGAGTCTTTATGATCTTGAGAATGTGCGACAATCTCGAGATTGCTCAAGTTCCAGTTGCGCGTTTTATTATACTTCTTATTCTTATCAATAACATGTAATTTCATGGAAAACTTCTTACATTTTTTGTTTAATTTAAAAGACAATATTTTTACAATAAAAACAAAGAGAAAACAAATGAGGTTAAATCCAAACGTTTGGTAGAATGTTTGATATCTCAGTAAAATTAAATACCAGTTTTGTTCAAGTTATCCGAAAGTAAATAACTCGATCTTAATACGTTATTATGTATAGCTTTAACTATCATATTTTGATGAAATGGACCAATTAAATGCATAAATAATGTATTATCTTTTCCATCATTGTTGGTCCTGCTTCATACCCTTTACCTGCCTTGCACACTCTCGAGGCTGCCGCGCATTTCAAGATTCTAAAAACACACAGCGCAATCCCGAAATTGTGCAAATCGTCATTCAACGCTGAACATTTACACCAATAATAGTAAATGAATACTAGGTGTATTAACAGAAAATATGACCGCGTGGGAATCAAATGACCGGAAATTAATTGACTGGGAATCAAATGGTACGGGGATCAATGATCGGGATCAAATCCTCGAGAATCAAACGACCGGGGATCAATTGACCTAGACCCATAAAATACACACTAAAATAGGGTAAATTTTGGATGGTTTCACATTTTCGGACATGCAAGAAAATTAGGTGTCAGTTTGGTATGCGATCTGTGAGGTTAATGTGATCTGGAAATGCATTAGTATTTTTATTTTGATATGATAATTATTCTGTTTAAGTATCTGTGATACGAAACAAACAATATAGACGAGATATATCTTGTCTATATTGTTAAATTGCATTCAAATTAAAAAAATAAAATTAAAAATCATTAGAGCTATATATTCAAATATAATATAATTAATTTCCTATTTCACGTTATATTCATATAGGTTTAGTGGGATGTAGTAAATATGTAAATTACTACTCAAAAGTCATTATATAAATGGGTATTTAAAAAAAATATATTTTCATACTTATCATTTTTCAAGAAAGTAAAATATTATATTATGTAATCACCCTTTTTTCATATGGAAATATAATTTTATTATATTTTGTATCTTGTATACCTCTATCCTTTATATTTGGTAATAAATTCTATCCAGATCGCATACCGAACTAGCACCGAAAATTAATATATAATTCAAAATAACAGATTAATTATTATTATATTTATATTCTTATATTTTTGTTTGCGATGGTAAAAATAGTATTTTTCAGGAGAGGCATTTTAATAAATTAAAAAGCTCTCAATTAAAGAGCCCCCAAAAAATGTTCCACCAACAAAAATGAACAGAAGCAGAGATTCAGGAGGTGAAGAGTTTCTTTGAAGAATCCTGCAGTTGCTCTCTCAGAAAAGCTTCTCAGCAGATTTCACCCACCAAATCACTTTTTGGAGGATCGTCAAACATGAACTTCTTTTCCGTTTTCATCAATACACTTCAGTTCAACTATTAATTGATGTCCACAAATTACAGAGAAGGCAGTTTTGTCAGTGGATTCTGCAGCAACCATCCAACATTATCGATAAAATCGTTTGGACTGACGAGAAGTTTTTTGCATCCATCAAAAACCAGATCGAAAAAGCGACGGAGAATGAAAAAATGAAAATCTTGATGTATGATGTTAAGGTATTAACATCTTTACCATTATTAATAAAATGGTTCCAATCGTTCATGCATTCTCTGACGATGATGACAACTCGCTATCGGTTAATGGTGATTCATACCTCATATTGCTCCTGGACATTATTTGGCCCAGTCTGCGCATCTATAGTCCAGATCTCAATCCTTTGGACTTTCACTTCTGGGCTGCTGCACAAACTCGAGTTTATAGGGAAAACATTCCATTGAATCTTTTATAAAGTGTGTTCAAAGCTTCGTTGAAAAATATAACCAGGAGACTCTCAAGAAAAATTGCAAGAATTTTCTGAAGCATCATACATTGTTCTGTCTTCAGGCTGGAGAGAGTTTTTCAACATTTTTTGTGTGGCCTCAGGAGATGTGCCTCATACAACGTAGGACTATAAATGTTTAATAATCTTAATTCATTGTTTTCCTTTTTAAAGTAATATATCTATAATGGTATTTGACGCATTTTAAGATTTTCTAATTCGCAATTTAAAAATGACGTTTTTGATGGAACACGTTTTAAACCTTTAAAGTTTGTAGAAGTAGATACGATTATATCTTTACTAAATCAAATATTATTTCTTTCGTATTTTACCTAAAGAGTAACTCTATTAAATTAATTTTTATTGAATTTAAAATGAGACAATTGTTCATGTAACAAAGTAGTGAATTTGTTATATGATTCTATGCATCTCATCTGAGAGAGCAAAATTTCACTCCAATTCTGTTCGAATTGGTGATGATAAAACCGATTTGTTCTAGTATTGAGGCAGATAGACCCTTTACCTCTTTTGCCCAAGTGTTATGGCAGTGATAGATAAGGAATGAAATCTATGAAATATTTATTTAAAAGAAGAGGTTCGAAAGAACATATTTTTTTTACTTAAAATGTAATCTAATGCAGGCACTCATGATTGCAGTTTCGCCTCATGGAATTCCTTCAGGCTTGGTAAAACTGATCGTGAATGGTGGTATTTGAGACCGGAGACTTCTCAATAGTTCGATGCCCCACTAGTCCGACGCCCCTTAGTCCGACAGTTCCATCTTTCTGTGCTATTTTTATTTCTATTTTTTTATTAAAATAAAAAATATGAATAAATAGGTATACTCAATTAATAATTAATCTAAATAATAATATAATTTTTCATTTTCAAAATTTTATATTACTCTTTTATTTTACTTTATTTCTAATAGAAATTTATGATTCAATCCCTCACTTGATTTCATCATTTAAAGTAGTTTGTTGTATCCGCTAGTTTGTTGTACTGCCCAATTTATGATTGTTCAATAACCTGGCAGGGGTTGTTCCGCCCCCCGATATACATATATTCTATGTTAAATCAGTAATAAACTACAACAGTGTCGGACTACTGGGGCGTCGGACTAATGGGGCGTCGGACTACTCAATGGTAACCTTCGAGACCTGTCCGTCCGATTGTCAGTTGGCCGGATGAGATCAGGTATGCTTGATTTTTGAGGCGGGTTTATGTGCTCTGAAGGGAAAACTGACCGTGAATGGTGAGCGATCAGGTTAGTGATCAATATAGTCGCGTACTGACACAGATTCAGCATTGAAAGACTTTAATTTAGATGTTCTGGGATTCTTTAGAGTAGAATATGCCGTAACAAGCCCTAATCCTATCAACCCTAAATAATTTTCACAAAAGGAGGAAGCTATCGAGCGGATGTAGGACATGGCCCAATCCTCCCGTTCGTGAAATAGTCACGAAGTATGTATTACCGTCTATTTTGAGAATGAAAAAGTTTTGAATTTTCATAAAACTAGTAGAAGTTTCAATTAGGGCGTAATAAAAGTGTTTTAGAAGATAAAACACTTTCATTTCATTTCATAAAGGAGATAAATAAAAAATTCGAGTGGTAGGTACCATATGGTACCACTAGGAAGATGGGTGTAGGTCATAAGCCCCCCCGGTCATAAGCCCCCTCGGTCAAGAGCCCCCCCGGTCATGAGCCCCCCTAGGTCATAAGCCCCCCTAGGTCATAAGCCCCCCTGTTTTTAAATCCTTATTTACCTATATTATTCAATCCTTATTGACACTTTTGTAGTTCATTACTGATTAGACATAAAATATATGTATATCGGGGGGCGTGCCGCCCCCCGAACCCCCCTGCCAGGTCATTAAACAATCATGAAGTGTGCAGTACAACAATCTAGCGGATACAACAAACTACATTAGCAACTCTCAGTTATTTCTATCTAAGTAGTTCTTCATTTGTTTAACTAGGTAAATAAGGATTAAAAAAACATGTAGGGGGGCTCGTGATCGGGGGGGCTCATGACCGGGTGGGGCTCTTGACCGGGGGGGCTTATGACCGGGGGGGGGGGGGCTCTTGACCGTACCCCTAGGAAGATACGGGTACAAATTACTGTTAAATAAACTTATTGGCTATTGTCTTACTTTAAAAAAGAACTATTATTCTCATTAAAATATTTGAATTAAACAACAATAACTTTTTTTACATGAAAAGAAAATTACCCAATCTTGAACATCACCACGTTAGTCTATCCTGCACTGATGGAAAGACGTTAGCTAGTAGAGGTGTAGGTCATAAGCCCCCCCGGTCAAGAGCCCCCCCGGTCATAAGCCCCCCCGGTCAAGAGCCCCCCCGGTCATGAGCCCCCCTAGGTCATAAGCCCCCCCGGTCAAGAGCCCCCCCATCCCCGGTCATGAGCCCCCCCGGTCACGAGCCCCCCTGTTTTTAAATCCTTATTTACCTATATTATTTAATCCTTATTAACACTTTTGTAGTTCATTACTGATTAGACATAAAATATATGTAT
>CANNZV010002945.1:0-78830 GCA_947561585.1 Caprella mutica
GTAGAGACTGTATAATCTACAGGTAGAGACTGTATAATCTACAGGTAGAGACTGTATAATCTACAGGTAGAGACTGTACAATCTACAGGTAGAGACTGTATAATCTACAGGTAGAGACTGTATAATCTACAGGTATAGACTGTATAATCTACAGGTATAGACTGTATAATCTACAGGTATAGACTGTATAATCTACAGATAGAGACTGTATAATCTAGAGGTAGAGACTGTATAATCTACAGGTAGAGACTGTATAATCTACAGGTTGAGACTGTATAATCTAGAGGTAGAGACTGTATAATCTATAGATAGAGACTGTATAATCTATAGATAGAGACTGTATAATCTATAGATAGAGACTGTATAATCTATAGATAGAGACTGTATAATCTACAGGTAGAGACTGTATAATCTACAGGTAGAGACTGTATAATCTACAGGTAGAGACTGTATAATCTACAGGTAGAGACTGTATAATCTACAGATAGAGACTGTATAATCTACAGATAGAGACTGTATAATCTAAAGGCAGAGACTGTATAATCTACAGGTAGAGACTGTATAATCTACAGGTAGAGACTGTACAATCTACAGGTAGAGACTGTACAATCTACAGATAGAGACTGTACAATCTACAGATAGAGACTGTATAATCTACAGGTATAGACTGTATAATCTACAGGTAGAGACTGTATAATCTACAGGTAGAGACTGTATAATCTACAGGTATAGACTGTATAATCTACAGGTATAGACTGTATAATCTACAGGTATAGACTGTATAATCTACAGGTATAGACTGTATAATCTACAGGTAGAGACTGTATAATCTACAGGTAGAGACTGTATAATCTACAGGTAGAGACTGTATAATCTACAGGTAGAGACTGTATAATCTACAGGTAGAGACTGTATAATCTACAGGTAGAGACTGTATAATCTACAGGTAGAGACTGTATAATCTACAGGTAGAGACTGTATAATCTACAGGTAGAGACTGTATAATCTACAGGTAGAGACTGTATAATCTACAGGTAGAGACTGTATAATCTACAGGTAGAGACTGTATAATCTACAGGTAGAGACTGTACAATCTACAGGTAGAGACTGTATAATCTACAGGTAGAGACTGTACAATCTACAGGTAGAGACTGTACAATCTACAGGTAGAGACTGTATAATCTACAGGCAGAGACTGTATAATCTACAGGCAGAGACTGTATAATCTACAGGCAGAGACTGTATAATCTACAGGCAGAGACTGTATAATCTAGAGGTAGAGACTGTATAATCTACAGGTATAGACTGTATAATCTACAGGTAGAGACTGTATACTCTACAGGTAGAGACTGTATAATCTACAGGTAGAGACTGTATAATCTACAGGTAGAGACTGTATAATCTACAGGTAGAGACTGTATAATCTACAGGTAGAGACTGTATAATCTACAGGTAGAGACTGTATAATCTACAGGTAGAGACTGTATAATCTACAGGTAGAGACTGTATAATCTACAGGTAGAGACTGTATAATCTACAGGTAGAGACTGTATAATCTACAGGTAGAGACTGTATAATCTACAGGTAGAGACTGTATAATCTACAGGTAGAGACTGTATAATCTACAGGTAGAGACTGTATAATCTACAGGTAGAGACTGTATAATCTACAGGTAGAGACTGTATAATCTACAGTTAGAGACTGTATAATCTACAGGTAGAGACTGTATAATCTACAGGTAGAGACTGTACAATCTACAGGTAGAGACTGTATAATCTACAGGTAGAGACTGTATAATCTACAGGTATAGACTGTATAATCTACAGGCAGAGACTGTATAATCTAGAGGTAGAGACTGTATAATCTACAGGTATAGACTGTATAATCTACAGGTATAGACTGTATAATCTACAGGTAGAGACTGTATAATCTACAGGTATAGACTGTATAATCTACAGGTAGAGACTGTATAATCTACAGGTAGAGACTGTATACTCTACAGGTAGAGACTGTATAATCTACAGGTAGAGACTGTATACTCTACAGGTATCTCGTAGATACCTCTCTACCATTACCATGCAAATTACTAAGTAACTGAGGGCTTTCCCTTGTTTACCGTCTAAATGGCCTATACTTAAAAAAACCTGAACACTTCTCGAAATGCGTAAATTGTGAAGAGGTATTTTTAACGTACAAAACAACTATGTGTATTTATGTGATTAAAATATATGGCTATTGGTTAAATAATCAAATTGTAATGAATAGGTGAAACCTGAAATAATCAGGTATGTAGTGATTTCTAGAAAAATATTTAAATGGTAAAAATGAACATTTATTTTAATTAGGAAATTTATACTTATATTTATTTATATGTACTATAGTAAATTGAAACTATTTTGTAATTAGCATATTTTGCGAACTATTCGTCTAGTATAGTTATACAATTATTTCATACTCTCCACACTCACTCTCACTCATAATCTCCACACTCACTGTTAGAGTGGGTTTAAACACAAGGAAGTTACCAAAGTCTCTGCAATTAATTAGAAGTTAACTAATTAGCGATCACAATAATTACTGTTCACATTAATAATATTTTGAGACGTTCTACACGTTTCTATTTGATGTAACTGTTAAAAACATTAATGCATTTTAGGAAATTGTGTTACATATTTGTGAAGACATTTATTAATTATTAAACATATTGATTCCCCAACCAAAACTTCCCCATCTTCATCTTCTATGGCCCCACCATAACTTCCCCTTTTAATATTCTATGGCCCCACCATAACTGTCCCCTCCTAATCTTCTATGGCCCCACCATAACTTCTCCCTCTCAATCTTCTATGGCCCCACCATAACTGTCCCCTCCTAATCTTCTATGGCCCCACCATAACTGTCCCCTCTCAATCTTCTATGGCCCCACCATAACTTTTTCAGTGAGTACAGTAGTCCTTGCAGAGTAAATGTTTTATTTGCCAACCAAACAAGACTGTGATAACATTATATCTCTCTACCCACACTGTGTAACCTTCAACAGATGTGAGGGAGAGAGAAGGAAGATACCCAGAGAAAAACACAGTGGAGCACCTGAGTTATGAAGTTATGAAGCACTCGTGTAATGGGGACCTGAGTTATGAAATGCACTTAGTTATGAAGTCGTTTTTTATGTTAAATTATAGAAAATGATATACGTCAAGAATTACGTCATAGTTACACCTCAATGACCATAGTTTTCTATGATATCATAGAAAACTATCTAGTGCACCTGAGTTATGAAGTAACCAATACTTCACAACTCAGGGGTTTCACTGTATATCACGGTAAATAGTGATGGTAAATATTATAGTTTCTGTCATTGTCTATCGGCAATGTCCGACGAAAGACGATAGACCGTAAGTATTTTTCAGTCACTTGCTTAGATTTAAAGGATACAGAAGAGTAGGTGCCGCATGGTACAGATTAGTACCACTACGTTCTGTTTATGGATTATTAAATTTTTTTAGTAAAACACAGAGACAGGTGACAATATGCTTTATAAATCATAGATCTTATGAACAGACGAAATGAAATGGTATCGAATACTATATACCGCTGGTGTAGAACCATTCAATACTCTTTTTCATTCTCTCCGTCAGGATTTTTGGGTTCTATGATTTATAAAGCATATTGTCACAACCCTAGTAATTAAAAGTCGTGATGTGTCACTAGGGTTACCCTCTAGCGACCCTGTGACTTTAACCCTCACTGACGTGTTAGAAATGCAACCTTGTAGGTAGTTAACTAAAATGTGCATTAATTTGATGCACACTGAGTCAATTTGATGCACAGTGAGTCAATTTGATGCACACTGAGTCAATTCGATGCACAGTGAGTCAATTTGATGCACACTGAGTCAATTCGATGCACAGTGAGTCAATTTGATGCACACTGAGTCAATTTGATGCACACTGAGTCAATTCGATGCACAGTGAGTCAATTTGATGCACACTGAGTCAATTTGATGCACACTGAGTCAATTCGATGCACAGTGAGTCAATTTGATGCACACTGAGTCAATTTGATGCACAGTGAGTCAATTTGATGCACACTGAGTCAATTCGATGCACAGTGAGTCAATTTGATGCACACTGAGTCAATTTGATGCACACTGAGTCAATTCGATGCACAGTGAGTCAATTTGATGCACACTGAGTCAATTTGATGCACACTGAGTCAATTCGATGCACAGTGAGTCAATTTGATGCACACTGAGTCAATTTGATGCACAGTGAGTCAATTTGATGCACACTGAGTCAATTCGATGCACAGTGAGTCAATTTGATGCACACTGAGTCAATTCGATGCACAGTGAGTCAATTTGATGCACACTGAGTCAATTTGATGCACAGTGAGTCAATAAATTAACTTAATTCAACAATCATCAATTTATTTATTTGAGGTTTAACGACTTCTTCATAACCAAAGGAAAAGAAACGAATTAAGTACAAAGGACTTCAAGAAGCAGACTGACAAGAAAGTGGTTCCACCCAAGCATATTTCACTCCTAGTTAGCATTTTAAAATAACTTTTTTCCCGCGTGAAAATCGACCCATCCGATGTCAGAGGATAAAAATAGCGCAAGTGCCAAATGGTACGCTGGTAAAGCAATCATTTGACAGATTCAAAATCAGAAAACGCTTTTGTTGTTTCCTTTAATTATCGGGGAGGTTTGAATTGTGTTACCTAATTGGCGTAAAATTTCTGTCAGAATTATCTGTTTTGGGGTGTTTTTTTCACGAGGAAGAAAATTGAAGTGACCTCTCTTCCCTAGTTATCATTTTACCGTAACCTCTCTCCCCTATAGTTATCATTTTACCGTAACCTCTCTCCCCTATAGTTATCATTTTACCGTAACCTCTCTCCCCTATAGTTATCATTTAACCGTAACCTCTCTCCCCTATAGTTATCATTTTACCGTAACCTCTCTCCCCTATAGTTATCATTTTACCGTAACCTCTCTCCCCTATAGTTATCATTTAACCGTAACCTCTCTCCCCTATAGTTATCATTTTACCGTAACCTCTCTCCCCTATAGTTATCATTTTACCGTAACCTCTCTCCCCTATAGTTATCATTTTACCGTAACCTCTCTCCCCTATAGTTATCATTTTACCGTAACCTCTCTCCCCTAGTTATCATTTTACCGTAACCTCTCTTCCCTAGTTATCATTTTACCGTAACCTCTCTCCCCTATAGTTATTATTTTACCGTAACCTCTCTTCCCTAGTTATCATTTTACCGTAACCTCTCTCTCCCCTAGTTATTATTTTACCGTAACCTCTCTCCCCTAGTTATTATTTTACCGTAACCTCTCTCCCCTATAGTTATCATTTTACCGTTACCTCTCTTCCCTAGTTATCATTTTACCGTAACCTCTCTCCCCTATAGTTATCATTTTACCGTAACCTCTCTTCCCTAGTTATCATTTTACCGTAACCTCTCTCCCCTATAGTTATCATTTTACCGTAACCTCTCTTCCCTAGTTATCATTTTACCGTAACCTCTCTTCCCTAGTTATCATTTTACCGTAACCTCTCTCCCCTATAGTTATCATTTTACCGTAACCTCTCTTCCCTAGTTATCATTTTACCGTAACCTCTCTCCCCTATAGTTATCATTTTACCGTAACCTCTCTTCCCTAGTTATCATTTTACCGTAACCTCTCTCCCCTATAGTTATCATTTTACCGTAACCTCTCTCCCCTATAGTTATCATTTTACCGTAACCTCTCTCCCCTATAGTTATCATTTTACCGTAACCTCTCTCCCCTAGTTATCATTTTACCGTAACCTCTCTTCCCTAGTTATCATTTTACCGTAACCTCTCTTCCCTAGTTATCATTTTACCGTAACCTCTCTCTCCCCTAGTTATTATTTTACCGTAATTTCTCTTCCCTAGTTATTATTTTACCGTAACCTCTCTTCCCTAGTTATCATTTTACCGTAACCTCTCTCCCCTATAGTTATCATTTTACCGTAACCTCTCTTCCCTAGTTATCATTTTACCGTAACCTCAATTCCCTAGTTATCATTTTACCGTAACCTCTCTCTCCCCTAGTTATTATTTTACCGTAACCTCTCTCCCCTAGTTATTATTTTACCGTAACCTCTCTCCCCTATAGTTATCATTTTACCGTTACCTCTCTTCCCTAGTTATCATTTTACCGTAACCTCTCTCTCCCCTAGTTATTATTTTACCGTAACCTCTCTTCCCTAGTTATCATTTTACCGTAACCTCTCTCCCCTATAGTTATCATTTTACCGTAACCTCTCTTCCCTAGTTATCATTTTACCGTAACCTCTCTCCCCTATAGTTATCATTTTACCGTAACCTCTCTTCCCTAGTTATCATTTTACCGTAACCTCTCTTCCCTAGTTATCATTTTACCGTAACCTCTCTCCCCTATAGTTATCATTTTACCGTAACCTCTCTCCCCTAGTTATTATTTTACCGTAACCTCTCTTCCCTAGTTATTATTTTACCGTAACCTCTCTCCCCTAGTTATCATTTTACCGTAACCTCTCTTCCCTAGTTATCATTTTACCGTAACCTCTCTCTCCCCTAGTTATTATTTTACCGTAACCTCTCTTCCCTAGTTATTATTTTACCGTAACCTCTCTTCCCTAGTTATCATTTTACCGTTACCTCTCTTCCCTAGTTATCATTTTACCGTAACCTCTCTTCCCTAGTTATCATTTTACCGTAACCTCTCTCTCCCCTAGTTATTATTTTACCGTAACCTCTCTTCCCTAGTTATTATTTTACCGTAACCTCTCTTCCCTAGTTATCATTTTACCGTAATCTCTCTCTCCCCTAGTTATTATTTTACCGTAACCTCTCTTCCCTAGTTATTATTTTACCGTAACCTCTCTTCCCTAGTTATCATTTTACCGTAACCTCTCTTCCCTAGTTATCATTTTACCGTAACCTCTCTTCCCTAGTTATCATTTTACCGTAACCTCTCTCCCCTATAGTTATCATTTTACCGTAACCTCTCTTCCCTAGTTATCATTTTACCGTAACCTCTCTCCCCTATAGTTATCATTTTACCGTAACCTCTCTTCCCTAGTTATCATTTTACCGTAACCTCTCTCTCCCCTAGTTATTATTTTACCGTAACCTCTCTCCCCTAGTTATTATTTCACCGTAACCTCTCTCCCCTATAGTTATCATTTTACCGTTACCTCTCTTCCCTAGTTATCATTTTACCGTAACCACTCTCTCCCCTAGTTATTATTTTACCGTAACCTCTCTCCCCTAGTTATTATTTTACCGTAACCTCTCTCCCCTATAGTTATCATTTTACCGTTACCTCTCTTCCCTAGTTATCATTTTACCGTAACCTCTCTCTCCCCTAGTTATTATTTTACCGTAACCTCTCTTCCCTAGTTATCATTTTACCGTAACCTCTCTCCCCTATAGTTATCATTTTACCGTAACCTCTCTTCCCTAGTTATCATTTTACCGTAACCTCTCTCCCCTATAGTTATCATTTTACCGTAACCTCTCTCCCCTATAGTTATCATTTTACCGTAACCTCTCTCCCCTATAGTTATCATTTTACCGTAACCTCTCTCCCCTAGTTATCATTTTACCGTAACCTCTCTTCCCTAGTTATCATTTTACCGTAACCTCTCTCCCCTATAGTTATCATTTTACCGTAACCTCTCTCCCCTATAGTTATCATTTTACCGTAACCTCTCTCCCCTATAGTTATCATTTTACCGTAACCTCTCTCCCCTAGTTATCATTTTACCGTAACCTCTCTTCCCTAGTTATCATTTTACCGTATCCTCTCTTCCCAAGTTATCATTTTACCGTAACCTCTCTCTCCCCTAGTTATTATTTTACCGTAACCTCTCTTCCCTAGTTATTATTTTACCGTAACCTCTCTTCCCTAGTTATCATTTTACCGTAACCTCTCTCCCCTATAGTTATCATTTTACCGTAACCTCTCTTCCCTAGTTATCATTTTACCGTAACCTCTCTTCCCTAGTTATCATTTTACCGTAACCTCTCTCTCCCCTAGTTATTATTTTACCGTAACCTCTCTCCCCTAGTTATTATTTTACCGTAACCTCTCTCCCCTATAGTTATCATTTTACCGTTACCTCTCTTCCCTAGTTATCATTTTACCGTAACCTCTCTCTCCCCTAGTTATTATTTTACCGTAACCTCTCTTCCCTAGTTATCATTTTACCGTAACCTCTCTCCCCTATAGTTATCATTTTACCGTAACCTCTCTTCCCTAGTTATCATTTTACCGTAACCTCTCTCCCCTATAGTTATCATTTTACCGTAACCTCTCTTCCCTAGTTATCATTTTACCGTAACCTCTCTTCCCTAGTTATCATTTTACCGTAACCTCTCTCCCCTATAGTTATCATTTTACCGTAACCTCTCTCCCCTAGTTATTATTTTACCGTAACCTCTCTTCCCTAGTTATTATTTTACCGTAACCTCTCTCCCCTAGTTATCATTTTACCGTAACCTCTCTTCCCTAGTTATCATTTTACCGTAACCTCTCTCTCCCCTAGTTATTATTTTACCGTAACCTCTCTTCCCTAGTTATTATTTTACCGTAACCTCTCTTCCCTAGTTATCATTTTACCGTTACCTCTCTTCCCTAGTTATCATTTTACCGTAACCTCTCTTCCCTAGTTATCATTTTACCGTAACCTCTCTCTCCCCTAGTTATTATTTTACCGTAACCTCTCTTCCCTAGTTATTATTTTACCGTAACCTCTCTTCCCTAGTTATCATTTTACCGTAATCTCTCTCTCCCCTAGTTATTATTTTACCGTAACCTCTCTTCCCTAGTTATTATTTTACCGTAACCTCTCTTCCCTAGTTATCATTTTACCGTAACCTCTCTTCCCTAGTTATCATTTTACCGTAACCTCTCTCCCCTATAGTTATCATTTTACCGTAACCTCTCTTCCCTAGTTATCATTTTACCGTAACCTCTCTCTCCCCTAGTTATTATTTTACCGTAACCTCTCTCCCCTAGTTATTATTTCACCGTAACCTCTCTCCCCTATAGTTATCATTTTACCGTTACCTCTCTTCCCTAGTTATCATTTTACCGTAACCACTCTCTCCCCTAGTTATTATTTTACCGTAACCTCTCTCCCCTAGTTATTATTTTACCGTAACCTCTCTCCCCTATAGTTATCATTTTACCGTTACCTCTCTTCCCTAGTTATCATTTTACCGTAACCTCTCTCTCCCCTAGTTATTATTTTACCGTAACCTCTCTTCCCTAGTTATCATTTTACCGTAACCTCTCTCCCCTATAGTTATCATTTTACCGTAACCTCTCTTCCCTAGTTATCATTTTACCGTAACCTCTCTCCCCTATAGTTATCATTTTACCGTAACCTCTCTCCCCTATAGTTATCATTTTACCGTAACCTCTCTCCCCTATAGTTATCATTTTACCGTAACCTCTCTCCCCTAGTTATCATTTTACCGTAACCTCTCTTCCCTAGTTATCATTTTACCGTAACCTCTCTCCCCTATAGTTATCATTTTACCGTAACCTCTCTCCCCTATAGTTATCATTTTACCGTAACCTCTCTCCCCTATAGTTATCATTTTACCGTAACCTCTCTCCCCTAGTTATCATTTTACCGTAACCTCTCTTCCCTAGTTATCATTTTACCGTATCCTCTCTTCCCAAGTTATCATTTTACCGTAACCTCTCTCTCCCCTAGTTATTATTTTACCGTAACCTCTCTTCCCTAGTTATTATTTTACCGTAACCTCTCTTCCCTAGTTATCATTTTACCGTAACCTCTCTCCCCTATAGTTATCATTTTACCGTAACCTCTCTTCCCTAGTTATCATTTTACCGTAACCTCTCTTCCCTAGTTATCATTTTACCGTAACCTCTCTCTCCCCTAGTTATTATTTTACCGTAACCTCTCTCCCCTAGTTATTATTTTACCGTAACCTCTCTCCCCTATAGTTATCATTTTACCGTTACCTCTCTTCCCTAGTTATCATTTTACCGTAACCTCTCTCCCCTATAGTTATCATTTTACCGTAACCTCTCTTCCCTAGTTATCATTCTACCGTAACCTCTCTCCCCTATAGTTATCATTTTACCGTAACCTCTCTTCCCTAGTTATCATTTTACCGTAACCTCTCTTCCCTAGTTATCATTTTACCGTAACCTCTCTCCCCTATAGTTATCATTTTACCGTAACCTCTCTTCCCTAGTTATCATTTTACCGTAACCTCTCTCCCCTATAGTTATCATTTTACCGTAACCTCTCTTCCCTAGTTATCATTTTACCGTAACCTCTCTCCCCTATAGTTATCATTTTACCGTAACCTCTCTCCCCTATAGTTATCATTTTACCGTAACCTCTCTCCCCTATAGTTATCATTTTACCGTAACCTCTCTCCCCTAGTTATCATTTTACCGTAACCTCTCTTCCCTAGTTATCATTTTACCGTAACCTCTCTCTCCCCTAGTTATTATTTTACCGTAATTTCTCTTCCCTAGTTATTATTTTACCGTAACCTCTCTTCCCTAGTTATCATTTTACCGTAACCTCTCTCCCCTATAGTTATCATTTTACCGTAACCTCTCTTCCCTAGTTATCATTTTACCGTAACCTCTCTTCCCTAGTTATCATTTTACCGTAACCTCTCTCTCCCCTAGTTATTATTTTACCGTAACCTCTCTCCCCTAGTTATTATTTTACCGTAACCTCTCTCCCCTATAGTTATCATTTTACCGTTACCTCTCTTCCCTAGTTATCATTTTACCGTAACCTCTCTCCCCTAGTTATTATTTTACCGTAACCTCTCTCCCCTATAGTTATCATTTTACCGTTACCTCTCTTCCCTAGTTATCATTTTACCGTAACCTCTCTCTCCCCTAGTTATTATTTTACCGTAACCTCTCTTCCCTAGTTATCATTTTACCGTAACCTCTCTCCCCTATAGTTATCATTTTACCGTAACCTCTCTTCCCTAGTTATCATTTTACCGTAACCTCTCTCCCCTATAGTTATCATTTTACCGTAACCTCTCTTCCCTAGTTATCATTTTACCGTAACCTCTCTTCCCTAGTTATCATTTTACCGTAACCTCTCTCCCCTATAGTTATCATTTTACCGTAACCTCTCTCCCCTAGTTATTATTTTACCGTAACCTCTCTTCCCTAGTTATTATTTTACCGTAACCTCTCTCCCCTAGTTATCATTTTACCGTAACCTCTCTTCCCTAGTTATCATTTTACCGTAACCTCTCTCTCCCCTAGTTATTATTTTACCGTAACCTCTCTTCCCTAGTTATTATTTTACCGTAACCTCTCTTCCCTAGTTATCATTTTACCGTTACCTCTCTTCCCTAGTTATCATTTTACCGTAACCTCTCTTCCCTAGTTATCATTTTACCGTAACCTCTCTCTCCCCTAGTTATTATTTTACCGTAACCTCTCTTCCCTAGTTATTATTTTACCGTAACCTCTCTTCCCTAGTTATCATTTTACCGTAACCTCTCTCTCCCCTAGTTATTATTTTACCGTAACCTCTCTTCCCTAGTTATTATTTTACCGTAACCTCTCTTCCCTAGTTATCATTTTACCGTAACCTCTCTTCCCTAGTTATCATTTTACCGTAACCTCTCTTCCCTAGTTATCATTTTACCGTAACCTCTCTCCCCTATAGTTATCATTTTACCGTAACCTCTCTTCCCTAGTTATCATTTTACCGTAACCTCTCTTCCCTAGTTATCATTTTACCGTAACCTCTCTCCCCTAGTTATTATTTTACCGTAACCTCTCTTCCCTAGTTATTATTTTACCGTAACCTCTCTTCCCTAGTTATCATTTTACCGTAACCTCTCTCTCCCCTAGTTATTATTTTACCGTAACCTCTCTTCCCTAGTTATTATTTTACCGTAACCTCTCTTCCCTAGTTATCATTTTACCGTAACCTCTCTTCCCTAGTTATCATTTTACCGTAACCTCTCTCCCCTATAGTTATCATTTTACCGTAACCTCTCTTCCCTAGTTATCATTTTACCGTAACCTCTCTTCCCTAGTTATCATTTTACCGTAACCTCTCTCCCCTAGTTATTATTTTACCGTAACCTCTCTTCCCTAGTTATCATTTTACCGTAACCTCTCTTCCCTAGTTATCATTTTACCGTAACCTCTCTCTCCCCTAGTTATTATTTTACCGTAACCTCTCTTCCCTAGTTATTATTTTACCGTAACCTCTCTTCCCTAGTTATCATTTTACCGTTACCTCTCTTCCCTAGTTATCATTTTACCGTAACCTCTCTCCCCTATAGTTATCATTTTGCCGTAACCTCTCTTCCCTAGTTATCATTTTACCGTAACCTCTCTTCCCTAGTTATCATTTTACCGTAACCTCTCTCTCCCCTAGTTATTATTTTACCGTAACCTCTCTTCCCTAGTTATTATTTTACCGTAACCTCTCTTCCCTAGTTATCATTTTACCGTTACCTCTCTTCCCTAGTTATCATTTTACCGTAACCTCTCTCCCCTATAGTTATCATTTTACCGTAACCTCTCTTCCCTAGTTATCATTTTACCGTAACCTCTCTTCCCTAGTTATCATTTTACCGTAACCTCTCTTCCCTAGATATCATTTTAACGTAACCTCTCTTCCCTAGTTATCATTTTACCGTAACCTCTCTTCCCTAGTTATCATTTTACCGTAACCTCTCTTCCCTAGTTATCATTTTACCGTAACCTCTCTTCCCTAGTTATCATTTTACCGTAACCTCTCTTCCCTAGTTATCATTTTAACGTAACCTCTCTTCCCTAGTTATCATTTTAACGTAACCTCTCTCCCCTAGTTAGTACAACCTGTACCTAGTGTCAAATAATGACTTAACGGGGAGGTGAGATGTATTGACAGGGGGGGGGGGGATGTATTGACAGGGGGGGGGGGGGGGTTGGGCTATAGGGTAAATACCCCCAATAATTAGTTCCCTGACCCACCACTCTCAGTTGGTAGAACATAAATATAACAAATATATAACATAACAAAATTTTATATTAGTAATAAACGTTCATATTAATAATAAACGTTTACATAATTTATTGAACGTTCATTTTAATTTAAAAAACGTTTTAAATTAATAATCTTCCATATTAATTTAATTAATGATCATTCCATCTTATTTTTAGAGTAAAATGCAAATTTCAATGTAAAAATGAACTTCAAAATGTCTCAGTCTCATTTCCACATACATCACTTAAAGCTGCATACCTAGAATAACAAACAAGTTGTTCCGTCGTGACTGGCACATATATTATTGTCCTATATGCTTTATATATATTGTTCTAGATACATTATATAAGGACACAGGCGGCACAAATAATTAGGTACCTATATTAGTTATGTCCTTGTACAACCATATACACTAATGCTAAAGTAATAAGGGACACTAAGAGCTTATAATTAGTATTAGGGTTGTGACAATATGCTTTATAAATCATAGAGAATAGAGAGAATTCTACTCCAGCGGTATATAGTATTCGATACCATTTCATTTCGTCTGTGATATTCTTAAGATCTATGATTTATAAAGCATATGGTCACAATCTTAAGTATTAGTAGGTATATGATATATAGTCTAGGGTGAGATCCCCAGTTATCGAACGGTTAATGTTTTCGACCATGTAAGATAAAAACTAAATAGTTTAATATAAAAAGTGTTAAATTATCTAGTAATATGATCGACAATGTGGAACTGGTCGATAACTCGGAACTTACCCTAACAAAGTGAAGATTGATATCGTATATTCATTGAGAAAAAGATGGCGCCTATTAAATAGGCTAATTGGCAACTGAGGCAGTGTTGCCGACTGCATCTCCTTTGTTTTCCTCTGAATGAATAATAGAGTGTGTGGGAGATACAAATAATATTACCCATCAGTGCCTGCATATTGAACACACATGACAATATGCATTTAAAATCATAAATCTTAAGAATATCATAGACGAAATGGTATCGAATACTATATACCGCTGGTGTAGAACCATTCAATACTCTTTTTTCTTTCAAATTTATATGTTTTCTTATGAAGAATTTATTTTGCCATAAGTTCAATGCTTGACATTTTTCTCCCTGTAAGCTGAATTGCAATCATGTGAAAGGAATTTCTTTAATTTAATTCCCGTAGACGAAGTAACATGCGATATGGCGTGACAGGCAGAAATAGGTACCATTGCAAACCTAATGGTATGTTAAAAGCAACACTACACATATAAAACAGGAATGTACATAGCTAATTTATCTTTACATTAGTTAATGTAATGCTTAAATATGTCACAAGGATATTAAATAGATGAGTATTACTCCAATCAAAATCAATCTACTAACTGTCTAAGTAAATAAAACCTAACTACTATTTCAAAACAAAAACCTAGGTAGTATTTTCCTACGTTTTCAAACTGTTTATGTAAATAAAACCTAATGAATATTTCAAAACTTGAAAACTAGGGATAGTATTGAAAGTTAATAAAACCTAACTACTATTTCAAAACTTGAAAACTAGGGATAGTATTGAAAGTTAATAAAACTTAACTACTATTTCAAAACTTGAAAACTAGGGATAGTATTGAAAGTTAATAAAACCTAACTACTATTTCAAAACTTGAAAACTAAGGATAGTATTGAAAGTTAATAAAACCTAACTACTATTTCAAAACTTGAAAACTAGGGATAGTATTGAAATTTAATAAAACCTAATTTCTATTTCAAAACTGAAAAACTAGGGATAGTATTGAAAGTTTCAAAATAAGACAATAATGAACTACAAAATTAGTTCTGGTTTTGTAGTTATGTGGTGTTGCCATATAAAGGATGACAGGTGTCGCCAGAGATTGTGTTGCCATCATCCTCTGTATTATCCCTCTCTATATATAGAGGGATGAACCGCTAGACGGCATGAAACCGCTTGCTTTGTTGCCATGAGTCCCTAGACTCGAAATTGGTGAGTCATGACTCATTGAAGAGGAAATAGTTTGAACATCTTTTCCAAATGTTAGATTATTGGTTAGGTATTATTTTTCAACACTATAATGGAGAGTAATATGAAATATCATTAATAAATAATTAGATAAAGTTTATTAAATTCTACAAATTAACAAGTTAACTTTAAATTTATACTTTAAGACTATTTTTTTTTTGTTTAACATTGGTGTCATTTTCAAGTCGCTAGTAGAAGTAGGTATGGGAACTGTACCACCTTCTGTGTACCAACCAACAGTCATGGTTTTATCTACACTAATTGTATAAGTTAATCCATTAGCAAGACCATAACCATGGGGTTAAGTACTACACATCTCACGCTAGGAATGCCATTGTCATCCCAGGACCTCATCTGGTGCAGTAGGTATTTCCATAGGACGCCTTAGTACCATTCAATGGGGGTCTAGATCCTATCGTTACCTGTTCATGGCACTACCTATTTTCTAAGTTCATTGAAGGAACTACCTATTTCTAGGTTCATTGAAGGAACTACCTATTTCTAGGTTCATTGAAGGAACTACCTATTTCTAGGTTCATTGAAGGAACTACCTATTTCTAAGTTCATTGAAGGAACTACCTATTTCTAGGTTCATTGAAGGCACTACCTATTTCTAGGTTCATTGAGGGCACTACCTATTTCTGGGTTCATTGAGGGCACTACCTATTTCTATGTTCATTGAAGGCACTACCTATTTCTCGGTTCATTGAAGGCACTACCTATTTCTAGGTTCATTGAAAGCACTACCTATTTCTATGTTCATTGAAGGCACTACCTATTTCTCGGTTCATTGAAGGCACTACCTATTTCTAGGTTCATTGAAGGCACTACCTATTTCTAGGTTCATTGAAAGCACTACCTATTTCTAGGTTCATTGAAGAAACTACCTATTTCTAGGTTCATTGAAGAAACTAGGTACCTATTTCTAGGTTCATTAAAGAAACTATCTATTTTCTAGGTTCATTGAAACAGCTACCTATTTACAAGCCATTTTCTAGGTTCATTGAAGGAACTACCCCACGATAAACTACCTAGATTAGATCACCAATATCTGCACGACGCGTTCGCTCCATATTCATGGTGGGAAGATGTTAAGTTATTATCAGCGCATTGTTCACAGGACAGAGTAGAGTGATTAGATACAGGAAATGCTGAATTGCCGTTAAAACTTTCTCCGAACACGTAATGATTTAATTGATTTGTTGCAATGCTGTAAGAGTGAGAACAGCAGAAATGATTCATGGGGCATGGTATGTAAATTTAATAGCAGTCAATGGACTTATTAGGAAAATAATAGATAGTTTAATGGTACTGAGCAATAGCTAGGATTTTAGTATTCACGAGATAAATCACAGATTAGGGAATATGCAGCGTAATCATCACTCTTAGAGTCTAAAAATAAAATTTCAAGGGTCCAGTTAGCAATTTCAAGTAAGTGACGGGGGTTTCTCTTTCCAGAATATTTAAAACTTAATTTTTTAAATCACATGATTTCTTTCAATGTAAAAATCGATATTATTCTATTAAAAACTTCAGATAATTGATTTATTTATAACACATTGTCAAATTTCTCCTTACAATTAGGCCACACTAACCATATACCTAGTGTTTATGCAGCCACCAGATGTTAAGTTCGATAGGTTAGTTGTTGTTTTAAATTATGGCACAAACTCCAACACGATTCAGGGTAGATAATCTTTATTAATTATAGTGAGGAGTATGTACAATGCACATAAGTTACAATAGATATAATCTGCCAATTCATATCACCTGGACAATGTACTGGACAGGTAACTAGTAACAGTCAGAGCAAATTGATAAGGTACTTGCTGACCAGTTTGTCTTTGGTGGTAACAGTGGCAGATTATAATTTAACATCCCTGTCATCTCAGCCGAAGTTTTTTTATAGTCTTCTATAAAATTGTTCGACTGCTAAAATGTAGAAGCCACTAGATAAGTGTTAGGTAGGTTATGGATTAGTGCTAGGTAGGCACTGTGATCTGTTGCAGTCATTAAAATAAGTGACTAGACATACGCAATGATTCGACATAATTAGAAAACCAATTAGAAATTGAGTAACAAGAAAAGTCTTATAAGATATAGCTAATAAACATGCCTATAAATTTACTACTCTTATTAGCCGACACATAATCACAGCTGGACTTCTTTTCTTGTTTATGAACCTTTTCTTTCTTTCATGCCCTTTCAAAAGGAAAAATAGAATTGGCTTTAATTAAGACGGAGATGAGTCACCAAAAGGGTTCATGGAGTAGACTCTTTATTCACCATTTATGAGGTATAGCTTTCACAAAGAGTAGTATGAAAGGTGTTTGTGTAAGTCTGTCATAACAGAGTCTACTTCTTGCCTAATATGGCACCGACAAACGCTTATCTACCTTAAGTAGACTCTCATCTACTCTGTCATCATATAATGGTAGATTAAATGCGTAACACAATCTATATGACGACTGAAACCTTTTTAATCCCATAAAAAGTAGCTAAAGAAGTAATCATGACCGTGTAATATGAAGATGGGAGTTCCAGATAGTAGCAAGACTTATAGTTTAGATATGGAAGGAAATGAATCAATTACTTAACTATTACGTTACTGAAATGCAATAAGAACATTCCATGAAACTGTGAATAGAAAAAACACTACCTAGCTCATCTTTCAGAACAGAAGTTCATAACCAGCGTGGGGGATGCCGTGACGCCCCGAGTCACGCCTGATAAGGTGTGGGGTTGACCCCGATAATCTGAGACAAAAGCAGCTCATAAGGAGCTAATTAGAGTCACACGCAGGATCGTGACCCGATGGAAATCACCTGAGAAAATAGCGACTATTAGCCGTGTGAACTGCAGACGCCAACTGGGACAGCCTGCAGGCGGGGGAAAACCTGGGCTTAGCGAGGGAAAAACAGGCCTGCTGTGGAGGAAGAAATCAGAGAGTAAAGGGTCAATGAAAGTGTAAAGGGGAGACCTAGTGTCTAATGGGTTTAAATCAAGGTATACTGGAGAAATCTTTGCCAAGTTGAAGATATTCATTTATTTTCACTATGTGGAAGTAGAGCGAAGTAGATTAAGATCCAGCTCATTCCAGTTCATTAATATTCTAAGAGAGACGTAGCCTACTATCATTTGCATACCAATTATAGATCTCTTCATGAACTCGGCTGTTAAATTCATCTAGAAGAATAATTAAGACATCAGTAAGTGTAGCACAATAGCCACCTCGATAAGTTGTTTGGTCATAAGATAGGCATTGGAACATTGGATCTTGATAGTAGTCATGGAAAGCGAAAGTGGGTCATACAGTGAGCTAAACTATTGAGGCTGTAGATGATATGCAGATAGCGATGTTGCAACACCAATCTTTGAATAAAATGATTGTTATCATTAGAGAATCTCGCAAAAAACATCAACGAAACACATGTCCAGAACCTTTAGGTTAAAAAATATGTCTCTGCAATAAGGAAACAATTGAAGTAATTCCTGCACAATTAGATTTTTGCAGTGAAATTGGTTGCGGTCAAGCGACTCACGAGTTAACTAAATACTTTCTTTGTATTGGCCTCAATGAAAAGAAAATTCAAAACCTTACCACTTTGCAGTCACGATGGAGTGACAAAGAATTTGGAAACACCCTCAGTCGATTGGATATTCTAATTTTCGAAAACACTAACTTTCTAGTTTGCTGTGGAATTTCAAACCGATAAACCCTATCAAGATGCGCAAAATTCAGTAAGGTTACAAGCATTCAAGAAGAGCAGGTAGGGTGAAAACCTACCAGTGTGTGAACAAACGATCTGTGGATAGATCCTTCACTGGAGAATATTCCTAAATTGTTTAGATAGATCTCTAATAGGCTCTATCTCTTCCATACCCATGATTGTTGTGACTAGGAAGTCATGATACCGAGGTTAAGTACCGTGGAAAAGTATTCGCCAGTCTATAGTTTACAAGGCTGGCACAAACACCGGAATGGAGAAAACACATGCGTGACATTTCCAGTGAAAAAATGAGAAATTCGAGAATGCCAGGACATTACTTTCTATGGCACTAATTTCTTAAGTAGATTAGATTGCTTTCCCTCATATCAAAGGAAGTGCCAATGAGATTGCAGACGATATGGTACAGTAGTTACAGTTAAAGAACATGCAAAGGGAGCTACTTACAGCTATTCAAATGAAAAAATGAAAAGAGTATTTATTAGTTTCAATAACACCATAACTAAAATATCGCTCATTAGTGTTAGGTACTATCAAGAGAAAAGTCTCCGCATGATGTTAATTACTCAAATCTCAGTTATCTAATTTTCTATCATTAGCCAGACCAATTTTAAAATATCTACAAGCATTACAATTAGTCATATGCCTTTGATGAAATTAATGAAAATGAACATTTTGTGAGATATGCCGTTACTGAAATTAATGAGCATTTTACAATTATTTGCAGTGTCGCAAAAGGACAGTAAACACAGAGTAGCTTTTTTACCACCACCTGCCAGGCCAATAAGTTAAAGTACCCATCCTTTCTAAATATGGTTGACTACCAAATATTGTAGGGTGAATATAATCACGAATATTGAATAACGTGAAATACCACAGGAAGGTAGGATGGTACACTGTGAGAAAAAGATGGGGGTATAACCTTTGGTGAGTGACTCAAATAGATAGATTCTTTTTTTACAACACAGTTACTTATCATGAACAAACAGACATTGTTATTTAGTCAATAATGTTCAAAATATGTAGATCCATAGGTAGAAATCTTCATTTTGAAAATTAAATGATTCACTAATAAATCATTAACAATCTTCTTAAAATTTCTCTAGAAATTCTTTAAATTTGTAGAGCTAAGGTTTTATAACATACAACAGTTAACAGAAGAGAAATTGATAAAGTATTAGTTTCGAAATCAATTATATAAGAAATATTCACACTCAACCGTAACTGTCCAACTTTCTATAAATAAATTGAATAGAAGAACAAGAACGGGGTACTAACTATTTATCCTATATTTAATGGTAATTAGGTATTTAAGAACACTTTTCGGTACCTAATGTTTTTTAGAGTAATGGAATTTAGGTAACGGTGTAGGTATAGCCCTTTATGATAAGCATATCAGCTTTGTTACGGTTTTGAATTATTCAGAAATGTAAAACTCTTTTTCTTTGCTTGGTCAGCTCAAAAACCACCCGATCAACTTAAATTACATATAATAAAATATATAGAACCAAATTTGAAAGAGTTTGCAGTTTTATAATCAGTAACCTTAGCTCAAATGAATAGAGAAATAAAAAAATTAGAGTGGAGGGGACCTTTAAGAATATCACAGACGAAATGAAATGGTATCGAATACTATATACCGCTGGTGTAGAACCCTTCAATACTCTTTAATTCTCTCCGTCTATGATATCCTCTATGATTCATAAAGCATATTGTCACAACCCTAGTTATAATTCCTTACCGAAATCATATTAACAAAGCATTCGTAGGACTGTGACCTGAACCAAATGTTGCCCACTAAATCGTGTCATCAGAGTCAATGAAGAGTAGAGTCCTTCTGATTGATGGTATGGCACTTGGTGTACCTCTTTGTCTGTCTCAGGTGACAAAGAGTGACAAAGAGAGATAAAGAGTTACACATAGCTCTTACACACCCACCTGTGATGTAAGTATTGCACACAGTAAGTAGCATGGCATGTGGGATAAGAAATAGCATGATGCTAAATAATAGGTAGGGGTTCAACTCTTTGGGGCACCAAGTAACACACTTCTTACTTAGTTACATTTGTTGCAAGGTGGGATACTGTGTAACCCACCTTGCAAATAGCATTTATGAACACAAGTTGAAGGGTGGACTATTTTTGACCACCTTGCAACTAAGCATTAAAATGGAATTGTTGTGATTTTCGTTTATACCTCATATTATTGAGTTAAATTATATACAAACACATAATTAATTATTTCAAATAAAAAATGGTTAGTGCAATCTGGTGCCTCAAAGAGTTAACGTCTGTTTCGGAACCAAAGGACGTCAAAAGGAAATTAAATCAGAGGACTGGAAGAAGCAGTCAGAAAGGAAAGTGGCTCCGTGATTTTATAATAGATATTAAATACAGACCTCAGTTAAGAGTATATACTATATATAATATATATATATAATAAAGCTAGCGAACTATTTGACATGAGAACAGTGTGGTTAATATCATTCGAAACCGTTAGGGAGGAGAGAAAAATAACTGACACTTACCGTACAGTATTGTTATTGTTGTTATTGACCTAGAGGGAAACAGCTGATACTACCAGCACAAGCCTGCTGGTACTGTCAGCACTAGCCTGCTGATACTGCCAGCACTAGTAGCCTGCTGATACTGCAAGCACTAGCCTGCTGATACTACCAGCACTAGCCTGCTGGTAATTTGATAAACTTTTTATGATTTTACTGATTTTTTTTATAATTTTTTTTATAATAAAGTTTTTTCTAAATTATTTTTAGTTACTTTGATGAATTTCCTGAATATTATTTTACAATTTATATATTTCAAAAGATGATTTTAAAACAAACTATTGAACAGAGGCACATAAATGGAGTGAGTGTTAGAGTGTAAAAATACTGTACTCACTTTAACACTCACTGTACTCCCTTTAACACTCACTGTACTCACTTTAACACTCACTGTACTCACTTTAACACTCACTGTACTCACTTTAACACTCACTGTACTCACTTTAACACTCACTGTACTCACTTTAACACTCACTGTACTCACTTTAACACTCACTGTACTCACTTTAACACTCACTGTACTCCCTTCAACACTCACTGTACTCCCTTCAACACTCACTGTACTCACTTTAACACTCACTGTACTCACTTTAACACTCACTGTACTCACTTTAACACTCACTGTACTCACTTTAACACTCACTGTACTCACTTTAACACTCACTGTACTCACTTTAACACTCACTGTACTCACTTTAACACTCATAATACTCACCGTTGTACTCCCTTTAACACTCACTGTACTCACTGTTGTACTCACTTTAACACTCATATTACTCACTGTACTCACTGAGATGATTCACTCAGCATATGGTGAGTAAGTAGCAACAGTATTTTAATTAATTACAAGTAGAGAGTCACTTTACATATAATAATGGAAAGTGAAGTAGAAAATGATAGTAAGGAATATATATCCATATATAACTGAGGTAATGTAAAGAAAATAAGAGTGAAATATTAAAGGAAAAATTATAAACTATTTCTTAGAATTTAAATAAATACATAATAATTTTTAAGTAATAAGAATTGATGGAAACCAAACTAGGGTAAGTTACGAGTAATCGGACGGTTCCACATTTTCGATCATTTTAGTAAAATATCATATATATAATTTACCTGGTTATTTTAATTGGTATCCATGATACCTGTAGGTATCATGGATACCAATTAAAAGTTGAATAATAATTAAAATATCTATTTCCCATGTGACCGGCAATGCGGAACTATACAATAACTCGGAACTTACCCTAAACGTTCTATAAATCAACAAATTTGAACTCTTAGGCAAATTCCGAAAATATTTTGCCTCAATTTCCACTGAAAGGAAAATGAAAAAAAAAGGAAAGTTTGGTCGTGTCATCAATCACCGTAGCGCAATTTAGCGGCTCTAGCGCGTCGATAAAAGGTGCGTCACACCAGGGAACACAAACACAAAAATGCGTCCCTAGAAGCGCCTTTCGCGCCCTTCTTGGCGCAAAGGATAGAAAGCAAATAGCGTCAAAATGAAAGCTCGCTAGGCTCCGTCATGGGAAAAATCAAACAAATATTTTTAGGCGAGAGAAGTGGGCGGGGCTTAGAGTTACGACACGGTACCCGAAAAAGTTACGACGCTACCACTTCAGTCAGCTCTGTAAACTAGAGGGTAACTTACGAATTATGGGACAGATCCATATTTTCGATTTTACATAAAATGTAAAAATTAGAACATTAATTCATACTTTGTCCAATTTGATCGAAGATGTGAAACCGTCCGATAACGGGGAACTTACCCTAAATTGATACCGACTATCATAGAGATCCGTAACTACGGGTTACGGGTCGTAAAAAGACATCACGGCGACGTTAAAAAACGATGCCCGGGCGATAGGTTGGCCGGATATGTACCGGAGCATGAATATCTTCGTAATTACGTCGGGATGTGAACAGTCGCGAAAATTAGAAATCGACGATCGTCAGTTTCTCATATAACTTAATTTATATAATCAACGATAAAAAGATCATCTATATACGACAATAAATGATTAGACAATACAATACTAATTTAGCATAAATTCAAAACACTTTTTGTCTTTCGTCGGACATTCCCGACAGGAAATCCTTAGGATAATATCTTTATTATGATACGATAAAATACCATCACTATTTACCGTAATGGACAATAACAGACAATCTGCCGATTGGAAATTTGATTTGCTGGTACATGTCTACCTAGCACTCAATAGTATCTACCTAGTTTGATCTACCTGGTATGATCTACTTAATATAATGTACCTAGCACTGTGTCTACCTAGAACTCAATAGTACCAACCTAGTACAGTTTCTACCTAGTTATTAGTAGATAGACACCAGTAAAAATTGATGGCAAAATAAGTTTAAATAACACTATTTTTTTCTATTGTATTATTATTTGGTATACACTAAAGAGAAAAGAAATGCATTGGTTAATCACTAATTTTTTTTGCAAAGAAATACACTTTTTTTACATTATAAATTAAAAAGAATATTACAATTGGTTGTTAATCGAATAAATAGGTAACTTCTACGTTTTTCAATTATATGATTTATAGTTTTTATGGTTTTAAGAGTTTTGTTAATTTCATTTTTTTTTAGTTTTTACGAATTTCATTTTTTTTTTTTTAGATTAGTTTCATTTTGTGTTGAAAAGGCAGTTAAAAAGTAACTGTGAAAAGGCATTGGACCTAATTAATATATCCTGCCAATATCGTTACGACATCGAGAGGGGAAAGTCACCTTACGAAACAGAATCACCTTTTCACCTTAGATTAGATTCACCTTTTCAATTACCAATTCCTGGATTTGAAACAATTGGTAATACGATTCAAATTACCAATTTCAATTACCTTTTTTTTTATTTATATATAGTCTTTCAAAAAAATAAAAAATAAAATAATTATTCCTAACATATAAACCTATTAATATTTACAAAATCAATTTTATGTTAAACATTGCACAACCGAATTATGGTGGGGCCATGGAAGATCCCCTATCTAATTTCCCACTATAACTTTCTGGATATTGACCCTTTACTGATGGTGATGATAGAGGCTAGCTCTAGCGGCCTATGGTAGATAAACATTGACTTTGAAATATGATAATTAGCTTTAATGAGAAGGTGGGTAGATATGAGGAATGCTCATAAAATGGTCAGAGCTGCTCATAAAAAGTAGAAAGAAACAACATCTCATGGTAAAGTTCATGGCAACTTGAAAACAAACCATGAAAAAACATATAGCACGCACCGTTAGGAAAATAGTAGAAAATGGCGTAGATTGTCTCGTAGAAGTAGATATGCAATTGTAGAATAGAGGCTATACGTAGATTGTCTCGTAGAAGTAGATAAGCAATTGTAGAATAGAGGCTACAGGTAGATTGTCTCGTAGAAGTAGATAAGCAATTGTAGAATAGAGGCTACACGTAGATTGTCTCGTAGAAGTAGATAAGCAATTGTAGAATAGAGGCTACAGGTAGATTGTCTCGTAGAAGTAGATAAGCAATTGTAGAATAGAGGCTACACGTAGATTGTCTCGTAGAAGTAGATATGCAATTGTAGAATAGAGGCTACAGGTAGATTGTCTCGTAGAAGTAGATATGCAATTGTAGAATAGAGGCTACAGGTAGATTGTCTCGTAGAAGTAGATAAGCAATTGTAGAATAGAGGCTACAGGTAGATTGTCTCGTAGAAGTAGATATGCAATTGTAGAATAGAGGCTACAGGTAGATTGTCTCGTAGAAGTAGATATGCAATTGTAGAATAGAGGCTACAGGTAGATTGTCTCGTAGAAGTAGATATGCAATTGTAGAATAGAGGCTACAGGTAGATTGTCTCGTAGAAGTAGATAAGCAATTGTAGAATAGAGGCTACACGTAGATTGTCTCGTAGAAGTAGATATGCAATTGTAGAATAGAGGCTACAGGTAGATTGTCTCGTAGAAGTAGATATGCAATTGTAGAATAGAGGCTACAGGTAGATTGTCTCGTAGAAGTAGATAAGCAATTGTAGAATAGAGGCTACAGGTAGATTGTCTCGTAGAAGTAGATATGCAATTGTAGAATAGAGGCTACAGGTAGATTGTCTCGTAGAAGTAGATATGCAATTGTAGAATAGAGGCTACAGGTAGATTGTCTCGTAGAAGTAGATATGCAATTGTAGAATAGAGGCTACAGGTAGATTGTCTCGTAGAAGTAGATATGCAATTGTAGAATAGAGGCTACAGGTAGATTGTCTCGTAGAAGTAGATATGCAATTGTAGAATAGAGGCTACAGGTAGATTGTCTCGTAGAAGTAGATATGCAATTGTAGAATAGAGGCTACACGTAGATTGTCTCGTAGAAGTAGAAATATTTTACTTGGCGGAAAGAATCACAGTTGATAATTTCCAATCGGCAGATTGTCTGTTATTGTCCATTACGGTAAATAGTGATGGTATTTTATCGTAAAATAATATAATACGTCATCGTCGGATTTTCTTGTGTAGAGTAGGTTACATACTATAAATCTTATATACCGACTATCTGTGATTATTATTTACTAGTGTACCTTCCCATTAAAAATAACGGGGTTATTAATAGTGAAAAAAAAATAATGTATAGCAAAAAATTTAAATATAGAAAAAAATATTAAAAAGAATAAAAAAATTATATATATTTAATAAATGTAAAAGTGTGACAATCTTCTAGCAACCAACCAACAGATAAAGACACACTGTGTATTATACAGTATATAGGGTAGCTCTATTTCTGCATGTGCCTTTTCACATGTGTTGTTTGACACTACAAACATGTGTCTGTATTTGTCTATGCAGGTGTGAACACACAGCAATGCATGTGCTAAAAAATACACATCAATATATTGATTGCAAGCAATTCACTTCCTATGTGGCTAGTATGTATTACATACCTAGTACTGCTACTGGTATTGTTATCATTTAAGCGTAATTTATAGGTAACTGAATTATATTTATAAATTAATGCTTTATGTTTCATTGTTCATTTTTCTAATTTTAGTCATTTAAAATGAATTTATATTTTTTAATGAACTTTTGTATATATGAATTTTTAACTTTTTAATTTAAAAAAAATTAAATTAAAAAAAAAAAATTCTAATATTTTCAGTTGAATATATATTCGACGTTCATTAAATCTAAAAACAGCTCTAAAGAAAATGAATTCGACATATCAAGATGAAGCAAAGACCAAACACATTTTAATAAAGAAAAATAATAATAGGCAACAGTCAAAATAGTTAACAAGTATTCAACTAATTCTACCTAACTACAGAAATTAGAAAACTAACTTTTAGAAACTCATAAGTGAATTCTAGATTAGAAATTTCTAAAGTGTACCCAGGGACACTAGTTAATTAGTAGAAATAAAAAGGTACAATGTAACACACTAACTAAATAAAAACACATTCGCAGTTTTAACTTTATACGGTTAATGTGATAGTGTGAACACTGGCATCTTTGTAGGTAACTAACGTCGCAGGGACTACCCTTTTTATTCATTAGACAAGAACTATTCCCAGGTTAGTGCACCGGGTACAGAAAGAAAATTTAGGTAATTCAATCATTAAAAATAAATTAATTCGAATTATCGGTCAGTACTACGATTTTAGTCATATAAAACGATACAATATTTAAAATCGAATAATTATTTTACACAGTTTTCTTCTAAAAATTCGGAACTTACGTAATTTTATTTTAAAATCAAAAAATTAAAAATAGTCATTTTCCCACTGTAATTTCCACTATCAAAGATAATGGACACAACAACAATCAGGTAGCAATAACAGAGCTGTAGTTCACAGCAGGTCAAAATGTGTGTTCCGAAATGAAAATATTAAAATAAACTCTAAAGATCATCGAATTAGCAATCTATGATGAACTGGAGACAAGAACATTTCGTGATGACTGAGTTAGAGCAATCATTACAATCATTTTAGTTATAGTTTTAATTTGTAAAGGTTAATAAGACCTGCACCCCAAAAAATAGACTAAGGAGAGCCTTGGCAAAATATCAGATGTGTGCTCTTTAAAAATAATAGAGTGTATAACTATAAAATAACGGGAGATGTGATGATATGTGATAGTGAAGATGATAGTAGGCATGGGTGATAGTAAAGATGATAGTAGGCATGGGTGATAGTAAAGATGATAGTAGGCATGGGTGATAGTAAAGATGATAGTAGGCATGGGTGATAGTAAAGATGATAGTAGGCATGGGTGATAGTAAAGATGATAGTCGGCATGGGTGATAGTAAAGATGATAGTAGGCATGGGTGATAGTAAAGATGATAGTAGGCATGGGTGATAGTAGGTAAAACGGATAGTAGTTGAGGTGGAAGATAGTAGAGTGGATAGTAGGTAGCTAATGTGGATAGTAACTAATATGGATAGTAGATGTAATAGTCAGTAAGGTGGATGATAGTACATTAGAAGTGGATAGTAGATATGATAGGAGAGATGGATGATAGTAATAGTACAGTAGAGTGGATAGTATACAAGGTGGACTGTACAATGAATAGTAGATAATTACGGTTAATTCTACACTGAAAATGTCTACAGAATTCCCCAGTCTTCAATAAGCACCCCCCCCCCCCTTATCAAATTACAAACAAAGCACCTTTCCACCACGGGTCAGTTTTTCTTGTTCCCCAGGTCAAAGGGTTTTTTTTGACAGTGACCAGGTGTGTGCAGACACCTCTGTCTCACCTTTCATCTTAGGGATAAACACCCTTTCGCACAAACACTGCTAGAAAAGAAGAAAGCTGAGCCAATCAGTGAGAAATTTATTAACTAACCTTTGAGTGATTTCATGTACCTACATAGATGGTATACCTGCATAGATGATGTACCTTCTTAGATGATGTACCTTCTTAGATGATATACCTTCTTAGATGATGTACCTTCATAGATGATGTACCTTCATAGATGATGTACCTTCATAGATGATGTACCTTCATAGATGATGTACCTTCTTAGATGATGTACCTTCTTAGATGATATACCTTCTTAGATGATATACCTTCTTAGATGATATACCTTCTTAGATGATGTACCTTCATAGATGATGTACCTTCATAGATGATGTACCTTCATAGATGATGTACCTTCTTAGATGATGTACCTTCATAGATGATGTACCTTCATAGATGATGTACCTTCTTAGATGATGTACCTGCATAGATGATGTACCTGCATAGATGATGTACCTTCATAGATGATGTACCTTCTTAGATGATGTACCTTCATAGATGATGTACCTTCTTAGATGATGTACCTTCATAGATGATGTACCTTCATAGATGATGTACCTTCATAGATGATGTACCTTCATAGATGATGTACCTTCATAGATGATGTACCTTCTTAGATGATGTACCTTCTTAGATGATATACCTTCTTAGATGATATACCTTCTTAGATGATGTACCTTCATAGATGATGTACCTTCATAGATGATGTACCTTCATAGATGATGTACCTTCATAGATGATGTACCTTCTTAGATGATGTACCTTCTTAGATGATGTACCTGCATAGATGATGTACCTTCATAGATGATGTACCTGCATAGATGATGTACCTTCTTAGATGATGTACCTTCATAGATGATGTACCTTCTTAGATGATGTACCTTCATAGATGATGTACCTTCATAGATGATGTAGCTTCTTAGATGATGTACCTTCATAGATGATGTACCTTCTTAGATGATGTACCTTCTTAGATGATGTACCTTCATAGATGATGTACCTTCATAGATGATGTACCTTCATAGATGATGTACCTTCTTAGATGATGTACCTTCTTAGATGATGTACCTTCTTAGATGATGTACCTTCTTAGATGATGTACCTTCTTAGATGATGTACCTTCATAGATGATGTACCTTCATAGATGATGTACCTGCATAGATGATGTACCTGCATAGATGATGTACCTTCTTAGATGATGTACCTTCATAGATGATGTACCTTCTTAGATGATGTACCTTCATAGATGATGTACCTTCATAGATGATGTACCTTCATAGATGATGTACCTTCATAGATGATGTACCTTCTTAGATGATGTACCTTCTTAGATGATGTACCTTCTTAGATGATGTACCTTCATAGATGATGTACCTTCATAGATGATGTACCTTCTTAGATGATGTACCTTCATAGATGATGTACCTTCATAGATGATGTACCTTCTTAGATGATGTACCTTCTTAGATGATGTACCTTCTTAGATGATGTACCTTCTTAGATGATGTACCTTCTTAGATGATGTACCTTCTTAGATGATGTACCTTCTTAGATGATGTACCTGCATAGATGATGTACCTTCATAGATGATGTACCTTCTTAGATGATGTACCTTCTTAGATGATGTACCTTCTTAGATGATGTACCTTCTTAGATGATGTACCTTCTTAGATGATGTACCTTCTTAGATGATGTACCTTCTTAGATGATGTACCTTCATAGATGATGTACCTTCATAGATGATGTACCTTCTTAGATGATGTACCTTCTTAGATGATGTACCTTCTTAGATGATGTACCTTCTTAGATGATGTACCTTCATAGATGATGTACCTTCTTAGATGATGTACCTTCTTAGATGATGTACCTTCATAGATGATGTACCTTCTTAGATGATGTACCTTCTTAGATGATGTACCTTCTTAGATGATATACCTTCTTAGATGATGTACCTTCTTAGATAAAGTACCTTCTTAGATGATGTACCTTCTTAGATGATGTACCTCCATAGATGATGTACCTTCATAGATGATGTACCTTCATAGATGATGTACCTTCATAGATGATGTACCTTCATAGATGATGTACCTTCATAGATGATGTACCTTCATAGATGATGTACCTTCTTAGATGATGTACCTTCTTAGATGATATACCTGCATAGATGATATACCTGCATAGATGATGTACCTTCTTAGATGATGTACCTTCTTAGATGATGTACCTTCATAGATGATGTACCTTCTTAGATGATGTACCTTCTTAGATGATGTACCTTCATAGATGATGTACCTTCATAGATGATGTACCTTCATAGATGATGTACCTTCATAGATGATGTACCTTCTTAGATGATGTACCTTCTTAGATGATGTACCTTCTTAGATGATGTACCTTCTTAGATGATGTACCTTCATAGATGATGTACCTTCATAGATGATGTACCTTCTTAGATGATATACCTTCTTAGATGATATACCTTCATAGATGATGTACCTACATAGATGATGTACCTTCTTAGATGATGTACCTTCTTAGATGATGTACCTTCTTAGATGATGTACCTTCTTAGATGATGTACCTTCTTAGATGATATACCTTCTTAGATGATATACCTTCATAGATGATGTACCTACATAGATATGATGTACCTTCTTAGATGATGTACCTTCTTAGATGATGTACCTTCTTAGATGATGTACCTTCATAGATGATGTACCTTCTTAGATGATATACCTTCTTAGATGATATACCTTCTTAGATGATGTACCTTCTTAGATGATGTACCTTCTTAGATGATGTACCTTCATAGATGATGTTCCTTCTTAGATCATGTACCTACATAGATGATGTACCTACATAGATGATGTACCTACATAGATGATGTACCTTCTTAGATGATGTACCTTCATAGATGATATACCTGCATAGATAAAGTACCTTCTTAGATGATATACCTTCTTAGATGATATACCTTCTTAGATGATATACCTTCTTAGATGATATACCTTCATAGATGATGTACCTACATAGATGATGTACCTTCTTAGATGATGTACCTTCTTAGATGATGTACCTTCTTAGATGATGTACCTTCTTAGATGATGTACCTTCATAGATGATGTACCTTCATAGATGATGTACCTTCTTAGATGATATACCTTCTTAGATGATATACCTTCATAGATGATGTACCTACATAGATGATGTACCTTCTTAGATGATGTACCTTCTTAGATGATGTACCTTCTTAGATGATGTACCTTCTTAGATGATGTACCTTCTTAGATGATATACCTTCTTAGATGATATACCTTCATAGATGATGTACCTACATAGATGATGTACCTTCTTAGATGATGTACCTTCTTAGATGATGTACCTTCTTAGATGATGTACCTTCATAGATGATGTACCTTCTTAGATGATATACCTTCTTAGATGATATACCTTCTTAGATGATGTACCTTCTTAGATGATGTACCTTCTTAGATGATGTACCTTCATAGATGATGTTCCTTCTTAGATCATGTACCTACATAGATGATGTACCTACATAGATGATGTACCTACATAGATGATGTACCTTCTTAGATGATGTACCTTCATAGATGATATACCTGCATAGATAAAGTACCTTCTTAGATGATATACCTTCTTAGATGATATACCTTCTTAGATGATATACCTTCTTAGATGATGTACCTACATAGATGATGTACCTTCTTAGATGATGTACCTTCTTAGATGATGTACCTTCTTAGATGATGTACCTTCTTAGATGATGTACCTACATAGATGATGTACCAAGGTACCAACAAAGACTATAATGCAGACTGCATGTGCAATGCAGGTCTCTAAGAGGCTTTAGATCTGCATTGTAAAGACTATTGCAATAGGTAATACGATAATGTAGTACAAAGAGTCAAAAGAGCCATGAGAAGATGACTCAGGAGTCTTTACTTGCTGTTGATTTGACTCATGAGTCGTTTCAATGAGCAGGTTGCAGTAGCATGACTCACGAGTCGTTTCATTGCAGTAAACAAATAATATTCCCCGCGAAGTCAATCATGCATTACTTCATTACGAAGATATTCTGTAAGGGAGAGGGGTTACGACATCTAACCCTTACACTCTGGGTTACACGACATCTAACCCCTACACTCTGGGTTACACGACATCTAACCTCTACAATATCTAACCCTTACACTCTGGGTTACACGACATGTAACCTCTACAATATCTAACCCCTACACTCTGGGTTACACGACATGTAACCCCTACACTCTGGGTTACACGACATCTAACCTCTACAATATCTAACCCCTACACTCTGGGTTACACGACATGTAACCCCTACACTCTGGGTTACACGACATGTAACCCCTACACTCTGGGTTACACGACATCTAACCCTTACACTCTGGGTTACACGACATCTAACCCCTACACTCTGGGTTACACGACATCTAACCTCTACAATATCTAACCCTTACACTCTGGGTTACACGACATGTAACCTCTACAATATCTAACCCCTACACTCTGGGTTACACGACATGTAACCCCTACACTCTGGGTTACACGACATCTAACCTCTACAATATCTAACCCCTACACTCTGGGTTACACGACATGTAACCCCTACACTCTGGGTTACACGACATGTAACCCCTACACTCTGGGTTACACGACATCTAACCCCTACACTCTGGGTTACACGACATGTAGGGTTACAATAAAATAGGTTGCACAGTGCTAGCATCTATATAAAGTGCTTAACCAAAAACAATCGAATTGGACAAATTCGTCACCTCATCTTTAATATTATTTACACATTTTAATAACTTGTATTGACTGTAAATAGATATTGTATGAATGTTCTTCACCGTAAGAGTTCATCCCTAGTGGAATATTATTTGTATTGACTGTAAATAGATATTGTATGAATGTTCTTCACCGTAAGAGTTCATCCCTAGTGGAATATTATTTGTATTGACTGTAAATATATATTGTATGAATGTTCTTCACCGTAAGAGTTCATCCCCAGTGGAATATTATTTGTATGTTACAACATACGAATTACTTTACTATTCATTACTTTTATTATTAAATAAAATAATTTGCAAACTGTTCTGTAACCTTTACACCATTTTAACATAAGTTTTAAAATCATTGCAATAAAAACGCCATCGGGTCATACAGGGTTAATGTTTTTCTATTTTCTTTGGTAAGCAAATTAGTTCTGCTGAAACGCATTATTTGACCAGACTGCAGAAACTGGTAAGGTGTTCGCAGAGATCTCTTAAATCACTGAACTATAAATGAGCGGGACAAACCATTTTAACATGCACGTATGGGAAGAAGTTCAACTGAACTAATTTAAGATATTGCAACAAATTGCACTTTCTAGAAAAAAACACATATGCAAACCATATGGATTCCTAGGATAAAATTAGTTTCATTAAAAAAAACTAAGTCTTAAATTCGTAGGCAAAACTAATGTCAAAATAGGATATTTATTAAGGTTTTACACAATAGTTTTACTGTAGTTTGATAATTCTATTGTTGGCGTGAAATGTATGTAAATTTTAGAGATAGCATCTTTGCAACATTTATCGGTACCTACTTTACTGATGTGTAGAAGTGATATGTATATTGAAATGAATGATATATAGGTAGTTTCTGAGAAATAGGTAGTTAGATAGCTTTAACCTAGGTAGGAAGGTTCGGTTAGGTACCTATATGTATAAACAGTACAATATATACAGGGTGCTTCATTTCAAATCTGACCGCTTGCATAGAAACCCCAAGAATGAACACTATTTCAGGAATAACATATGTTCAGAAATGCTTCATTATCGAGCTATTGATACTCTTAATTTTAAAAATGACCCTAGAATAAGGGTATCAACATTTTGTTATTCTTTAATACTAAATAAGTAAAAAGGTACTAAGGTACCTGATTACTAAATAAATACGAAGGTACTAATAAACCTGATTACTAAGAAGTACCAAGGTACTAATATACCTGATTACTAAGAAGTACCAAGGTACTAATATACCTGATTACTAAATAAATACCAAGGTACTAATGTACCTGATTACTAAATAAGTACCAAGGTACTAATGTACCTGATTACTAAATAAATACCAAGGTACTAATGTACCTGATTACTAAATAAATACCAAGGTACTAATATACCTGATTACTAAATAAATACCAAGGTACTAATGTACCTGATTACTAAATAAATACCAAGGTACTAATATACCTGATTACTAAATAAATACCAAGGTACTAATGTACCTGATTACTAAATAAGTACCAAGGTACAAAGGTACCTAATTAGTAAATAAGTACCTAGGTACTAAAGTACCTAATTAGTAATTACTAAATAAGTGCCTCAGTACAAATGTACCTAATAACTAAATAAGTACCTACCTAGGTACAATATTGCATAGCAAGGAATATAAAAAGTGAACTTTGTTGCACCAGATGGTTTGTGACGGTAAAAAAGCTACCTAATTACAATGTGCTGTGCTTGGGTAGCTAATCGTATGCGTGGAGAATAAATTACGGAACTTATAGTTATACCACACAAAGAAACTTAAAGGATAGTTAAAATAAAATTAAACTTTAGATTTTTTTTTTAGTATTCGTCGATTATTCTTTTATATTATTTATATCTATTATTTTATCTATATTTTGCACCGTACCGAATTAAATCCTTTCTTCAGCCGATACAATATATCAGAGTCTTATAAAATAAGGAGGTACCAATTTAATACCGCATGATAATTACAATAGGTTACTTTTAAAAAACGCATAATTTAACTTATTATTTTAATTCGTTAAAAAAAACAGAAACATTCTCCACGAAATTAATTTATTTAATGCTCTTTTTTAATAATAAACTAATAAAATTCCCATGCGTTATTCAATCCGCTTTGGTACCTAATTGCCACTTTTACCCTGTCAGTAACCTAGGTAGCGCGACTATTTTAGGTATCAGCTACCGGGCCTAAGTGCGAACTAATTTGTTGCATATTTGCCTGACATCAATTAATAAAAGTGAATAGGTAGTGAAAGTGATGAGGTGATGACATGGCACATTGCTTACAATACTTACTGCACTCATTGCAACAACTACAAAAAAAACTAATAATGCTTTACTAAATTAATTATTGATAGAGAAGAGAAAGGTGACCTATGGTCCGAGACTGACCCCTGTGAATCTCAGCTATAGGCAGGCCTATCTCCTAAAAATGACTTCACTTTCAAAATTCCCTGCATTGCAATATGTTGAAGGTTACAATGCAGTTCCTAGAGCATTAAACGTGTTCAATACATGTTCGGACAACATAATGACCGTAGCGTTTTAACGAGCATTGCGTAACTAGTTACAACTTACGCAAATGGGAACTTTATCGGGGGGTATGGGTGATCTTGCCTTATTAGGGCATATTGAAATGATCTCAATGACTTGACATAGCTAGGGTCACACTAATGGGACCTAGGGGTTAAACATACCTATGTTACCTAGGGGTTAAACCTACCTATTGGTTAAACCTACATATGGTACGTAGAGGTTAAACCAAACTATGGTACCTAGGAGACCTACCTATGGTACCTAAGTGTTAATACTACTTATAATACCTAGGGGTAAAAAATATCTTTAGTACCTAGGGGTTAAACCTATCTATGGTACTAAGAGGTTAAACTACGTATAGTACCACGGGGTAAAAAATATCTTTAGTACCTAGGGGTTAAACCTATCTATGGTACTAAGGGGTTAAACTACGTATAGTACCTAGGGGTTAAAAATATCTATAGTACCTAGGGGTTAGACCTATCTATGGTACCAAGGGGTTAACCTACCTATGGTACCTAGGGGTTAACCTACCTATGGTACCTAGTTGTACCTATCTGTACAACTACCAAAAAAAGGTAATAATTACCAGTGAACATGTCTTTTGATAGGTAGAACATGGTGTATTGTGATAACTAAACATGGACCAAATGGTGTACTTTGTGCAATAAGTTTAGTTAATATTTGGGTTGTGACAATATATGCTTTTAGAATCATAGATCACGAAAATATAAAAGAGTAATGAATGGTTCTTCACTCCAGGTAGCAATGATTCTCGAGCCAATATTGTCCCAAGAAACATGGCTACCTGGGACCAGTGGTAAATAGTATTCGATAATATATCATTTTTTCAATGATATTCTTAAGATCTATGATTATGATATTCTAAAGATCTATGATTATGATATTCTTAAGATCTATGATTATGATATTCTTAAGATCTATGATTATGATATTCTTAAGATCTATGATTATGATATTAAGATCTATGATTATGATATTCTTAAGATCTATGATTATGATATTAAGATCTATGATTATGATATTCTTAAGATCCATGATTATGATATGCTTAAGATCTGTCATAAACCTAGATATGAGTATTTAAGGAGACTTCAATGCTGCTTCAGTACCTATCCAAGTAGCTAACCAAATTTAAATTTACACATTAGATTTAAAAACCAACAAGCAAATTTAGTTACCTGATCATATCAAACCAATGTTTTTTTATTTATATAAAATTAAAATATCTAAACAAATAAACTAACTTATAAAACGGTACGCGTTTCAAACGAAGGAAACAACAATAAAAATTTACTTGGTGCTCACGGCAAAAAGTGACGGGACCTTTTCCTAACACTTAAGAAGTGAAGTATGACGTCACGGAACAACTTACCTGAAAAAAGAAAAAACGTATTAAGAAATGAACATTGAATAATAAAGTTAAGTTTTCCAAAAAAAAATAACCAAATACAATTTCAAATACCCAAATACAAAACTAACTGGAAGTACTTTTCCAGTAGCTAGTCTAGTGTCGGCAAGTACGTACATGAAAGCAAATGTGTTTTTAGCTACATAGCAACATGTGTGACCTAGTATACACCTGATTAGGTAGTCTGAACAGGTAAGTAGAAGATTGGTAGAAAGGAAGTGCAGGTACCTTAGTTACAATTCACTCCACCAAAATAAAATCGCACACTAATTTCGATAACGTCAAAAGTTCAAAACTCAAAAATTGCTATTTTAGACTCACGCACATCTTTTTGTTCAGAAATTACGAATCTATACTATCATATTATTTAATAACTTTTTTTGCCAAAGAAAACTTCATTTAACCTTAATGCATGGATTTTATGATTAATGTAAACTGATGACTAAAATTAAAAACCCGTCCAGTGCAAAATGAACATTTTTAGATATGCAGTTATTGAAATTAACGAAAATGAACAATTTTGATATACGTAATACGCATTATGAAAATTAAAGAATTTTTTTCAAAATATAATATTATTTTTTTATTGAAACTATATTGACCGATTAAGTGATTAAATTTTACAGTACATGCAGGCTAGCTACAAGTCAAAGGACAATTACCCAGTTATTCTTTGGTATTTTCATTTTTCATTCAAAATGATCAAACAATTGATCAAAATTTCACTTATGTTTTTCTTTTAGAAACGTGAAGAGTTGCTTTTCCATACCACTACTAACAAGACAGGTCTTAAAACCTACAGAAAAATACATCCTCTATTTTACTTTTCTTCCTATTTTTCTGTACGTATTTAATAAATAACTCGCGCCGAAACATTCATTGTCTAATAACCACTAATTAGTATTTGCAATGGACAGGGTAATGGCTAGGCAACCACAGGTTAAATACTACAAAACACTATAGGACATATCTCACAAACTTTCTATCATCGGAACAAGTCAATAAAGCCTAGGAACCCATAAAACACGGGATATCGTGTAATTACAGGCAAACTAGGAGGCAATTATAGGCTCTGTACAATTCTGAGTGACACTTTTACTACAATAGTATGGGCAAGAGATTTATACAAAAAAAAATATTTAGAAAATGAAGAAAAAGTGCATTCCAATATTGATGGAAATGAGCCTTTAGCTAGATTGCATCTGCAACCTAGTAACTAGGTAGTTGAGTTACTAAAGTTTAGTACCTAGACGAGTTACTAAGCAATATATACTTCGGTTCTTAGCTAACCAAGTTACTAAGCAATAGTTCAGTACCTAACTGAGTTACTAAGCAATAGTTCAGTACTAAGATGAGTTGATAAGCAATAGTTCAGTACCTAACTGAGTTACTAAGCAATAGTTCAGTACTAAGATGAGTTGATAAGCAATAGTTCAGTACTAAGATGAGTTGATAAGCAATAGTTCAGTACCTAACTGAGTTACAAAGCAATAGTTCAGTACTAAGATGAGTTGATAAGCAATAGTTCAGTACCTAACTGAGTTACTAAGCAATAGTTCAGTACTAAGATGAGTTGATAAGCAATAGTTCAACCTAACTGAGTAATTGAGCAATTTTTCAACACTTAGGTAACAAAGCAGTAGCCTAGTACCTAACTGCATAACTAAGAAATACCTAGTTTACAATCCAGCAGAGTTACCAGAAACAGTAACCAATCAGTACCTATTCGAAAAACAAACCTAGTCTAAAAATATATTTTAACAATACTCAAAACTTAATACCTCTATATTCTATCACTAGCCATGGATGTTCCTAGCTATTACTTCAGTTTGTTAAAGTACCTAGTTCAATTTCTAGTTAGTTGCAACATTCTAGTATCGCACTGATAAGTGAAGCTCTCTAGCCACAGCTAGTTAAAATGCAGTACCTATCTGCATATGTTTAACTATATAAACCAATAACACCTTAAAAAGGCAAAACAACGTCCCAGGAACGAACTCATCGTGCAGCAACATGATAATTTATTCCTCATTTAGGTCATTTGCAAACAAAATTATTGAGGTCTTTGTTCCTAGCTCAGAAATATTGTTTTTCTTTTAGTTTCAATTAAAATTGAAAAGACGTTATTGATCGGCAAAAAAACATCAAAGAACATCGAGTCATCTATCTAATCTGAACCGCAGACGTCGAAACTACTCATGCAATCGCAACAATTTTTCCTATCATTCCACTGACTAGATACGATCAGTTGATTGTAAGTGTAATCTTTTCAGCAGACGTGTAGCGATATGATATGTGTAGTGATTTATTAAATTGTTTATAGAGAATTTAGTTCACATTAGGACCTGTCCGTTGAATAAATAAGTTTGTCCTTCCTTTTAGAGTGCGAGCTATGCAGCTTAGAAGCCTGGGAACGTCTGGGCTATACTGGGTGCCAGAGTAAAAATAATCAAAAGACAGCACGCAGTTGCAATTACTCAGGAGATAAGAAAGATAAGGTCAAATGTGCTGAGTTGTCTGACACTCTTGCAACATTAGATGAATGGATATGACCAATGCAAACATCATCATTGTTGTATTAGCCTAGTACTAGAAAGAAAAGAACACGATTGCAGTATTAGATAACTTAAATAAAGATGTGAATAGATAAAAAGGATTAAAAACAGTGTTTTAAAGAACAAAGAAGGTGAAAAAACATCAAGGAAGCAGAAGAGCAAGACACAAGAAATATTTAGTTCTTACCTTACTTGAATAAAAGTATATATTGTTAGGATTCGTAGATGCATTGAGACTTAGATTTCCTAGTTGCATAGTGACTTAGATTTCCTAGTTGCATAGTGACTTAGACATTCTAGTTGCATAGTGACTTAGACATTCTAGTTGCGTTGTGACTTAGACATCCTAGTTGCGTTGTGACTTAGGTTCCTTAGTTGCATTGTGACTTAGGTTCCCTAGTTGCATTGTGATTTAGGTTTCCTAGTTGCATTGTGATTTAGGTTTCCTAGTTGCATTGTGATTTAGGTTTCCTAGTTGCATTGTGATTTAGGTTTCCTAGTTGCATTGTGACTTAGATTCCCTAGTTGCATTGTGACTTAGATTCCCTAGTTGCATTGTGACTTAGATTCCCTAGTTGCATTGTGACTTAGGTTTCCTAGTTGCATTGAGACTTAGATTTCCTAGTTGCATTGTGACTTAGGTTTCCTAGTTGCATTGTGACTTAGGTTTCCTAGTACGTTGCATTGTGACTTAGGTTTCCTAGTACGTTGCATTGAGACTTAGGTTTCCTAGTTGCATTGAGACTTAGGTTTCCTAGTTGCATTGTGACTTTGGTTTCCTAGTTGCATTGTGACTTTGGTTTCCTAGTTGCATTGTGACTTAGGTTTCCTAGTTGCATTGTGACTTAGGTTTCCTAGTTGCATTGAGACTTAGGTTTCCTAGTTGCATTGAGACTTAGGTTTCCTAGTTGCGTTGTGACTTAGGTTTCCTAGTTGCATTGTGACTTAGGTTTCCTAGTTCCATTGTGACTTAGGTTTCCTAGTTGCATTGTGACTTAGGTTTCCTAGTTGCATTGTGACTTAGGTTTTTTGTTGGAGACCCATGAAGACAATTTCTTTGTGATTTTGTAATATTTACCATTCACAAACATCACCAACAACCCCAAATGAATGATCGTTTTCACCAGGTCACTACCTACTTAAGGTTAGACACTAACCTTGGTAACAGTTGCTAAATTCCTCACAAGAAAGTTTTACCACATCTGTTTTGGCTGCCATACTTCCTTGTACTAAACTTTAATTTCCAACACAAATTAAGAACAAGAAAAACCAAAAGATAATTTCTAAATGTTTTTTTTTTCCCCGATTTAGCCAGACCATATAAGTGGCATTTAATGAGGGCAAAGCATGTACCATTGTAAATCGCAAAAAATGGGCAGAACAACACTTCAAAACAAGAGATATGTGAAAGCTACGACATCTTTGCCCCGATATAGAATTTAACAAGTGCAGTTTTTTCCAACCTTAACTTAGTTTTTACCGGCTCACGAATGCAGAAAAGCTACTTCGTTATCACACCAAATCAAATTTTTGAAAATTGTTCTTTTTCAAAGTATGAATTTAACTATCTTTCTAGAAGATAGTGTAGAACTTTTTTCATACACAAAATGATAAGAATTACCTATTATGAACCAGCAAAAAATGCATTAGGAACAGAGGGATAAAATGAGTTCATGTCGGCAAGAAGAAGACAATCCGAGGTCATTACAGAGCTACAGCTTTGTCGGTACTGAATAAGGTTTGATGTTATAGTCAAAAAAAGGTTATTACTCTATTAGTTATTAGAATGCAAATGATACATCAGAAATATAAATAAATGATGGGACGAAAAAAGAATTCCACACAATTATAAGAGAAATTACATAGACTATCACAAATATAGAGCAGTAATAAAAAGATATATTTGTTACTAATTGATAAAATAAAGCAAGGTTGCAGAAGAAGAATTTGCTGCAGAGACAGAAAATAAATTGGCAAGAACTAGTTAGGACTGATATACCTAGTGAAGAGAGTGCTAGTGTAGCTAGATACAGTGCTAGTGTAACTAGCTACAGTGCTAGTGTAACTAGCTACAGTGCTAGTGTAACTAGCTCAGTGAGTCTCGCTGTACTTACAGTCTATACTGTACTTACAGTCTATACTGTACTTACAGTCTATACTGTACTTACAGTCTATACTGTACTTACAGTCTATACTGTACTTACAGTCTATACTGTACTTACAGTCTATACTGTACTTACAGTCTATACTGTACTTACAGTCTATACTGTACTTACAGTCTATACTGTACTTACAGTCTATACTGTACTTACAGTCTCTTCAACAACAACTTAGTGTCAAATAATTAGCACAGGACTTTCTAAAGGTTCTTAAGGAATTATTTACACTAAAACAAACGACAATTTGAACCTTAAAGGAAACGAATAAATTAGAACACTTTGTGACGAATATAAGGATACATTAGGATACAAAGGATGTACTGGGATGCAATGGTTGCATCGAAATGCATCGGGATGCAATGGGATACAATGGATGCATTGGGATGCACGACAACAGCACTAGAATGCACAAGGATCTTTTTTACCTATAAATACAATATAGTCCAAACTAATTACCCTGTTTCTGTTCACTCATTTTAAGGTATAGGGAGTATCTTTAGAGTGTGCTCAAGGAGCCCGAAAAGCAGATGGTGTTTGGGAGTGAGTCAAACTGGTTTTCAGCAGGATGAGGGAGCGGAAGAACAGTGTAACTAAACATAAAAACTGCTAACGGGTGCTAAGTGATATCAAAAAGATGCTATACAGTCAATGGACACTTGCAAGAAATTATAAAAGATGAATGCACAATCTCGAGAATGCGCTGCCTGATCTTTAAATTGTCGAAATTTTCAAGATCCTAAAAATGCGCAGCGCCTTCTCGCATGTAATTTTAGAAAAAAGTTCTGGAAATTTTGTTTAATATAAAACGATATTGTAACATTAAAAACAAAGGGGGAAAAAAGAGGTTAATTCCAAACGTTTGGTAGAATGTTTGATATCTCAGTAAATTTAAAGTAACAGTTTTGTTCAAGTTTTCTCTAAGTAATTAACTCAAGCTTAATTACCAATATATTACCAAGTTATTATGTATAGCTGTAACTATCATATTTAGATGAAATGGACCAAATAAATGCATCAATAATTGATTATCTACTCCATCACCGTTGGTACTGCTTCATATCCTTCACCTGCCTTGTACACTCTCGAGATTGCCGCGCATTTTCAATGATCCTAAAAACGTGCGGCGCATTCTTGAGATTGTGCAAATCGACAAATTGCACGGAACATATGTGCTACACATTACAATCATTTTGAATTACAATAAAGTGAATTCAGTCACCATTGCCAAATTAAAATATCAGAAGCCCAGTTCTAAAGTTGAGTGTACCCAAGTTGCTGGTGTACCAGTACAACAATGAGTACGAAAAACGCACCATTTACCGTCTACAGCGCCATCTAACGACTGGAAGAAGTCAATTAGTTACTGTGAACAGATACAAAGGTTAAAATGTTAATCCAATGCCGAGGTAAGTGATGAAAGAGCAGAACTGTCAGCCATTGCAACGGTTTGACTAAAAATCGTACTGTAGCTATGCAGTTAGATGCAGTGTTCGACAGTGTGCACGGGGTATTAGACAAACAGTTTGACAGTGTGTACGGGGTATTAGACAAACAGTTTGACAGTGTGTACGGGGTATTAGACAAACAGTTTGACAGTGTGTACGGGGCATTGGACAAACAGTTTGACAGTGTGTACGGGGTATTAGACAAACAGTTTGACAGTGTATACGGGGTATTAGACAAACAGTTTGACAGTGTGTACGGGGTATTAGACAAACAGTTTGACAGTGTGTACGGGGTATTAGACAAACAGTTTGACAGTGTATACGGGGTATTAGACAAACAGTTTGACAGTGTGTACGGGGTATTAGACAAACAGTTTGACAGTGTGTACGGGGTATTAGACAAACAGTTTGACAGTGTATACGGGGTATTAGACAAACAGTTTGACAGTGTGTACGGGGTATTAGACAAACAGTTTGACAGTGTGTACGGGGTATTAGACAAACAGTTTGACAGTGTGTACGGGGTATTAGACAAACAGTTTGACAGTGTGTTGATCCGCTAGTTTGTTGTACAACACACTTTAATGACCTGGCAGGGGGGTTGGGTTGGCACGCCCCCTGCTACATATATATTACTATTAGATTTTATAATGAATAAAATGAAGGAATTAACGTACGCTCGGCATCATGGGGCTAAAAACACACTGCGCATACTCGAGATTGTTCAAACCGGCAAATGGCGCGGAAGGAACACTACCCAGACTGTTGTTGACTATTTATTAATGTGTTATGTAGGCGTTGTTGCCAGTATATGATATTTTCAGATGGTTCATCATCTGGTACGTTACGCCTAGAACCCTAGACCTGCATTGACTAGATAAGGAGATAGCAATGCACTTCAGATAATGATCTACCTATGCACTTAACACTTTGGAATAAAGTACACTAAAGAAGTACCTACTGTGAATTAAAAACTTCGGTAGTAAAGCAAATTAATTATTAATTTATTGGGGTTTAACGTCTGTTTCGGAACTAAAGGCCATATTGCTGACGTCAAAAGGAAATTAAGTACAAGGGACTGGAAGAAGCAGTCAGAAAAGTAGATAAATAACATTTAAAATGAGTATAAGGGTCACTGAAATTACTATACTATAGGATGGTTAATTTATTATTTGGTATAAAATCACCAATATTGAAGTCATTGGAGATAATAATGGAAGAGAGTTAGACTAGATTAGGTTAATCAGTGAGAATTTTAACGAGTATTTTCACAGTAATGTTGCATAGCTACAGGTTTGTCACCATCAAAACAAGTTTATAGGGTTAGTATATTCAATTTTAGTCACATACAAGTGATCTTAACATTACTTGGGACTAATTTTGTTGCATTGCAAGTTGTATAAGCAGTACTTGCAGCAATCAACTCCCCACTTGTACCATCACAAGTAACATATACCTGTGATATATCACACATATATACCACTCTATGTATACTGTGGGCTGATAAATGTACAGTCCTCTGATAGTCTCTGAGACTGTTACAGTCTAACAGTCTCTGTACAGTCATCTGATAGTCTCTGAGACTATTACTGTCTAACAGTCTCTGTACAGTCATCTGATAGTCTCTGTACAGTCATCTGATAGTCTCTGAGAACTGTTACAATCTAACAGTCTCTGTACAGTCATCTGATAGTCTCTGAGACTATTACTGTCTAAAAGTCTCTTAGACTGTTACAATCTAACAGTCTCTGTACAGTCATCTGATAGTCTCTGAGACTATTACTGTCTAACAGTCTCTGTACAGTCATCTGATAGTCTCTGTACAGTCATCTGATAGTCTCTGAGAACTGTTACAATCTAACAGTCTCTGTACAGTCATCTGATAGTCTCTGAGACTATTACTGTCTAAAAGTCTCTTAGACTGTTACAATCTAACAGTCTCTGTACAGTCATCTGATTGTCTCTGAGACTATTACTGTCTAAAAGTCTCTGTACAGTCATCTGATAGTCTCTGAGACTGTTACTGTCTAACAGTCTCTGTACAGTCATCTGATAGTCTCTGAGACTGTTACTGTCTAACAGTCTCTGTACAGTCATCTGATAATCTCTGAGACTGTTACTGTCTAACAGTCTCTGTACAGTCATGAGTAGGGTTGTGACGATATGCTTTGAAAATCACAGGAAAATATCATAGAGAATTAAAGAGTATTGAATGGTTCTACACCAGCGGTATATAGTATTCGATACCATTTCATTTCGTCTATTCTTAAGATCTATGATTTACAAAGCATATCGTCAGACTACTGATGCTATAGTGCCTGTATAGTTACAGTGGCATTGAGAGCATCTTAACAGGTACAACAAACAGAAAGAACTGTGATTAGGCAGGTACACACCCTAAATACCTGAGAGATGTGGATCAGTGAGAATGACAATAACTAATGGTGTATCATTTTAATTTATTGGGGGGTTTAACGTCTGCTTCGGAACCAAAGGCCATATCGCTGACGTCAAAAGGAAATTAAATACAAGGGACTGGAAGAAGCAGTCAGAGAGGAAAGTGACTCCATGAACAAAGTCACCTACCACCAGTCTGTGACAATGTTCATGGATGCAGAAAAGCTACATCGTGAACAAGGAATGTGACGAAAAGAGATACAAGCACCGTTGAATGCATTCACGGATAGAAGAGGAAAATGAAGAGGTGATAGTAAATGAAGCCTACGAGTTTACCAAACACAAAATCTAAGAGGAAAATGAAGAGGTGATAGCTATTGAAGCCTACGAGTCTACCTAAAACAAAATCTGAGAGGAAAATGAAGAGGTGATAGTAAATTGTAAAGATTGTCATTGTTCATAATTTTCAGATGGTCAAACACAAACAGTGACAAACATGATAAAATGTTATAACTCAGTCAGTGAGATAACCACACATTATAACAAAGTTAGAGGGGGCAGGTACCCCCTTTCCGTACACAGGGGGGGGGTATTTGGGGGTGAAGGTCAAGGGTGTGAGTCACGCGGTACCCCCCGTCCCCCAAATTAAGGGAAAGGGGGGGGGGAGCAGAACTGAATGAGATGGAAGATATTTTAGTTAGGAAGAGTTATCTAAAATTAGTTAAAGAACATGTTTGGTGTTTATTTATAATGTCAATATCACTTTTTGAACACTCTTGTTAAAAAAGTTTTTGTTAATTTACTAAATTAATTATTGTAAGAATTGTCTCGTATTTAGTTTAAGAGGTAGCGTTACTGTACGACTCATCTTACGTTAGGAATAAACATTATAAAATTTAAAAAAAATCAGTGATATCTCCAAAAAATATTGAAAAATCACTATAAAAGAACATTTGTAACGTTTTTTGAAATTTTTGATTTTTTTAAATATTAGAAAACGTTTTCGAGAATATTGGAAAACGTTTTTTTTAAAAAGTATTGAAAAAAGTTTAGAAAAAAATTGAAAACGTTTCTGAACGTTTTTTTTTTTAATATGGTACTCTATTAGAAAATATATTAAAAAGTATGCAAATATATTTTCATCATTTCTAACCATCACCCGTTCTGTTAACACCACTGTACTAATCACTTCCGGTGATAGTAGCTAGCAGTGTTTGAGGTCAGTAGGAAAGTATATTGATGAGGAAAAAGAGGAAAATGAAGCGGGAGTAGCATTATGGAGAAGTAAAGGAATATGACAGAAGATGACAAAGTTATTAATGAGGTTATGAACATAAATGAATATAAACATATATAAATGAAGATTAGGCAACATATATGTTTGTTGTATCCGCTAGTTTGTTGTACTGCACACTTTTCACGATTGTTTCTAACAGGTATTTCTCTATAGTTCTGATTTTCCTAAAACTACTGAGATGACTGAGTTTGTAGTAGTTTGTTGTATCCGCTAGTTTGTTGTATTCGCTAGTTTGTTGTATCCGCTAGTTTGTTGTATCCGCTAGTTTGTTGTATTCGCTAGTTTGTTGTATCCGCTAGTTTGTTGTATCCGCTAGTTTGTTGTATCCGCTAGTTTGTTGTATTCGCTAGTTTGTTGTATCCGCTAGTTTGTTGTATCCGCTAGTTTGTTGCACTGCACACTACATGATTGTCTTCTGACCTGGCAGGGGGGTAGCTATATCTAATATATATAGAATATACTATATCCTCTTTACGATAATTGTTCGTCAAAGCGTATAAAGGTCCGTGTTCCTCACTCGATATGCATATAGTGTCTAACTACACTTCATTTCCATACTAGTTATCACTTCCGCTTGTGTAGATAGTAACCAATGAGCAGCACCTGAATGTCATAGTGACATCATTATACGTAATAAAAAGAATATATAAAATGGAATACAACAAACTTCATAAAAGAGATAATAAAGAAAGAAAGGAAGACTTTAATCCATTAAATATGAAACTCAGTCTGGTGAAAGATTTTCTCTCACATTTTGAACAGGAAAAGATGTTCACTGTGTGTAGATGTACACACTGTGTGTAGTAGTACACACAGTGTGTAGCAGTACACACTGTGTGTAGCAGTACACACTGTGTGTAGCAGTACACACTGTGTGTAGCAGTACTCACAGTGTGTAGCAGTACTCACAGTGTGTAGCAATACACACAGTAAGCATCTACACACTGTGTGTACTGCTACACACTGTGTGTACTACTACACACAGTGTGTACATCTACACACTGTGTGTAGCAGTACACACTGGGTGTAGCAGTACACACCATAGTCTCTATTTCTCTTGCTCTAGATACTAACACACAGTGTGTAGGTAAAGTAGTGACCGGAAGTGGGGAAAGCTATATAATCTATATCAGAGCATTAAAGCTATGTAAGCTATATCAGAGCATTAAAGCTATATAAGCTATATCAGAGCATTAAAGCTATATAAGCTATATCAGAGCATTAAAGCTATGTAAGCTATATCAGAGCATTAAAGCTATATAAGCTATATCAGAGCATTAAAGCTATATAAGCTATATCAGAGCATTAAAGCTATGTAAGCTATATCAGAGCATTAAAGCTATGTAAGCTATATCAGAGCATTAAAGCTATATAAGCTATATCAGAGCATTAAAGCTATATAAGCTATATCAGAGCATTAAAGCTATGTAAGCTATATCAGAGCATTAAAGCTATATAAGCTATATCAGAGCATTAAAGCTATGTCTGATTATCAAAGCTAAGTCTAAGCTATATAAGCTAAGTCTAAGCAATATAAGCTAAGTCTAAGCTATATAAGCTATGCAAGCAATATCTGATTACGAAGTTAAGTCTAAGCAATGTAAGATATATCTGTGATACAAAGCTATTTAAGCTATTTAAGCTATAGCTACGTCTCACCAGATGCACACAGTATGTATAAGGGTCAGGGAGACTATAGTGACTATACTATAGTTAGTTTGTGACCTTCTATGTCTACAATGTAGAGGAAATATCTACTGCTATAAAAAGTGAGGCATAGCTACCATATAAAATGAGACCATCAACCATCTTGTTGAGACCACCAACCATCTTGATGAAACCATTAACCATCTTGTTGAAACCATTAACCATCTTGTTGAGACCATCAACCATCTTGTTGAGACCATCAACCATCTTGTTGAGACCATCAACCATCTTGTTGAGACCATCAACCATCTTGTTGAAACCACCAACCATCTTGTTGAAACCATCAACCATCTTGTTGAGACCATCAACCATCTTGTTGAGACCATCAACCATCTTGTTGAGACCATCAACCATCTTGTTGAGACCATCAACCATCTTGTTGAAACCACCAACCATCTTGTTGAAACCATCAACCATCTTGTTGAGACCATCAACCATCTTGTTGAGACCATCAACCATCTTGTTGAGACCATCAACCATCTTGTTGAGACCATCAACCATCTTGTTGAGACCATCAACCATCTTGTTGAGACCATCAACCATCTTGTTGAAACCATCAACCATCTTGTTGAGACCATCAACCATCTTGTTGAGACCATCAACCATCTTGTTGAGACCATCAACCATCTTGTTGAGACCATTAACCATCTTGTTGAGACCATCAACCATCTTGTTGAGACCATTAACCATCTTGTTGAGACCATTAACCATCTTGTTGAGACCATCAACCATCTTGTTGAGACCATCAACCATCTTGTTGAGACCATCAACCATCTTGTTGAGACCATCAACCATCTTGTTGAGACCATTAACCATCTTGTTGAGACCATTAACCATCTTGTTGAGACCATTAACCATCTTGTTGAGACCATCAACCATCTTGTTGAGACCATCAACCATCTTGTTGAGACCATCAACCATCTTGTTGAGACCATTAACAATGTATAACCAATTAACCATCTTGTTGAAATGAGGATGCAGTAATTAAACATTTTATTAGAGTTTACCGTTTTTTTCGGAACCAACCAAAAGCCATATAGCTGACGTCAAAAGGAAATTAAGTACAAGGGACTGAAAGAAGCAGTCAAAAAGAAAAGTGGCTCCATGAACAAATTTACCTACCACTAGTCTGTAACAATGCTCATGGATGCAGAAAAGCTACTCCGTGAATGCAGTCACTTACAGAGGAATGTGACGAAATTCACCACAGACAACTTCCGGACAAAACCCCTGGGGTCTATGCTTATAGAGTACATATAAATATACAAAATGAATATAGAGTATATAGAAATATACAAAACGCTTGTAAAGTATATATAACAAGACGACAAATAAATGAATGCCATTTAAAACATTAACTTCCGTAATTTGCGAAGGTAACGTACCTAACTAAGCCAAAAACTTCAAAATGTAGTTATAACTAAAATAGAATTGAGTATTTTTATTGTTGCACTATGCATAGACAGGTAAAAGTAGCCTAATCATCCAGTCTGTGATATGGTTACTATAGTAACTATACTATATTGTATGGTCTAACATATAATTACATCATGCAAGATTTAAGCCAAACATTTAATAAATGACTGCAACTCGAACACTCAGCACTAAGAGTCAGTATCCAGAGTATCACGGCAACAAAACTAATCACCGGATTTACATTCACTGGAGGGAAAAATAACACAAAAGATAACCAGTGAGGATAACCAGTGTGATGTAAGATAACCAGTAAAGATAACCAGAGTGATGAAAGATAACCAGTGAAGATAACCAGTGTGATGCAAGCTAACCATTGCAGGTAAAGCTAACTACAAAGCTACCTCCACAACACCAATTAAAGGCAATAAGATTATAATTAATAAAATAAGTACTAATTACACTTACATTAATTACTACAGGAAAAGAGAAATTAAAGAAAAGATAACAACTACATTGGAAAGAAACGATAGATATCGTCATATATCTTATATACCGTCATATATCTTATATATCGTCATATATCATATATATCGTCATATATCATATATATCGTCATCTATCTTATACAGCGTCATCTATATTATATAGCGTCATCTATCTTATATAGCGTCATCTATCTTATATAGCGTCATCTATCTTATACAGCGTCATCTATATTATATAGCGTCATCTATCTTATATAGCGTCATCTATCTTATATAGCGTCATCTATCTTATATAGCGTCATCTATCTTATATAGCGTCATCTATCTTATATAGCGTCATCTATCTTATATAGCGTCATCTATCTTATATAGCGTCATCTATCTTATATAGCGTCATATATCTTATATAGCGTCATATATCTTATATAGCGTCATATATCTTATATAGCGTCATATATCTTATATAGCGTCATATATCTTATATAGCGTCATATATCTTATATAGCGTCATATATCTTATATAGCGTCATATATCTTATATAGCGTCATATATCTTATATAGCGTCATATATCTTATATAGCGTCATATATCTTATATAGCGTCATATATAAGATATATGACGGTTATAGTTAGAACTAAGGATATCGGTTATAGTTAGGATATCGGTTATAGTTAGGATATCGGTTACAGTTAGGATATCGGTTATAGTTAGGATATCGGTTATAGTTAGGATATCGGTTATAGTTAGGATATCGGTTATAGTTAGGATATCGGTTATAGTTAGGATATCGGTTATAGTTAGGATATCGGTTATAGTTAGGATATCGGTTATAGTTAGGATATCGGTTATAGTTAGGATATCGGTTATAGTTAGGATATCGGTTATAGTTAGGATATCGGTTATAGTTAGGATATCGGTTATAGTTAGGATATCGGTTATAGTTAGGATATCGGTTATAGTTAGGATATCGGTTATAGTTAGGATATCGGTTATAGTTAGGATATCGGTTATAGTTAGGATATCGGTTATAGTTAGGATATCGGTTATAGTTAGGATATCGGTTATAGTTAGGATATCGGTTATAGTTAGGATATCGGTTATATGACGGTGAAAAAAGCAAGGTAATGATGCTGATTCTATATACAAATGTGCAAAACTAATTTTAATTGGTATCCATGATACCTCCAGGTATCATGGATGCTAATTAAAATAAGTTGAATGATAATTATCTTATATTTTATCTTACATGATCAAAATTGTGGAACTGAACAATAACTCGGAACATACCCTAGTAGTTTTTTACCATCTAATACTCTATATGGATTGTAATAATGGAATGACGGATGAGAGTCAAACAGCTGTTAATAACAGTAGGAAGAGAGTGTGCAGTACTGGAGAGAGACTATACAGTATCATTATTGTGAGTGTGAGAGAATATACCACTTGTAAGGGAATATACCACTTGTAAGGGAATATACCACTTGTAAGGGAATATACCACTTGTAAGGGAATATACCACTTGTAAGAGAATATACCACTTGTAAGAGAATATACCACTTGTAAGAGAATATACCACTTGTAAGGGAATATACCACTTGTGAGGGAATATACCACTTGTGAGGGAATATACCACTTGTGAGGGAATATACCACTTGTGAGGGAATATACCACTTGTGAGGGAATATACCACTTGTAAGGGAATATACCACTTGTAAGGGAATATACCACTTGTGAGGGAATATACCACTTGTGAGGGAATATACCACTTGTAAGAGAATATACCACTTGTAAGAGAATATACCACTTGTAAGAGAATATACCACTTGTAAGAGAATATACCACTTGTGAGGGAATATACCACTTGTAAGGGAATATACCACTTGTGAGGGAATATACCACTTGTAAGGGAATATACCACTTGTGAGGGAATATACCACTTGTAAGGGAATATACCACTTGTAAGGGAATATACCACTTGTAAGGGAATATACCACTTGTGAGGGAATATACCACTTGTGAGGGAATATACCACTTGTGAGGGAATATACCACTTGTGAGGGAATATACCACTTGTAAGGGAATATACCACTTGTAAGGGAATATACCACTTGTAAGGGAATATACCACTTGTAAGGGAATATACCACTTGTGAGGGAATATACCACTTGTAAGGGAATATACCACTTGTGAGGGAATATACCACTTGTGAGGGAATATACCACTTGTGAGGGAATATACCACTTGTGAGGGAATATACCACTTGTAAGGGAATATACCACTTGTAAGGGAATATACCACTTGTGAGGGAATATACCACTTGTGAGGGAATATACCACTTGTGAGGGAATATACCACTTGTGAGGGAATATACCACTTGTGAGGGAATATACCACTTGTGAGGGAATATACCACTTGTGAGGGAATATACCACTTGTGAGGGAATATACCACTTGTGAGGGAATATACCACTTGTGAGGGAATATACCACTTGTGAGGGAATATACCACTTGTGAGGGAATATACCACTTGTGAGGGAATATACCACTTGTAAGGGAATATACCACTTGTAAGGGAATATACCACTTGTGAGGGAATATACCACTTGTGAGGGAATATACCACTTGTGAGGGAATATACCACTTGTGAGGGAATATACCACTTGTGAGGGAATATACCACTTGTGAGGGAATATACCACTTGTGAGGGAATATACCACTTGTGAGGGAATATACCACTTGTGAGGGAATATACCACTTGTAAGGGAATATACCACTTGTAAGGGAATATACCACTTGTGAGGGAATATACCACTTGTGAGGGAATATACCACTTGTGAGGGAATATACCACTTGTGAGGGAATATACCACTTGTGAGGGAATATACCACTTGTGAGGGAATATACCACTTGTGAGGGAATATACCACTTGTGAGGGAATATACCACTTGTGAGGGAATATACCACTTGTGAGGGAATATACCACTTGTGAGGGAATATACCACTTGTGAGGGAATATACCACTTGTGAGGGAATATACCACTTGTGAGGGAATATACCACTTGTAAGGGAATATACCACTTGTGAGGGAATATACCACTTGTGAGGGAATATACCACTTGTGAGGGAATATACCACTTGTGAGGGAATATACCACTTGTGAGGGAATATACCACTTGTGAGGGAATATACCACTTGTGAGGGAATATACCACTTGTGAGGGAATATACCACTTGTGAGGGAATATACCACTTGTAAGGGAATATACCACTTGTAAGGGAATATACCACTTGTGAGGGAATATACCACTTGTGAGGGAATATACCACTTGTGAGGGAATATACCACTTGTGAGGGAATATACCACTTGTGAGGGAATATACCACTTGTGAGGGAATATACCACTTGTGAGGGAATATACCACTTGTAAGTCATTAGTAAATGAAGCCTACGAGTCTACCTAACACAAAATCTAAGACCTCGTAGTTGAAGAGCATAACCCTCGCGCTATCCTCTAAAACTGCAAGTAGCGTTAAAAAAATGATAAACATAATATAAATGGTAAAACTGAAACAAGACCATCCATAATTCAAATTACAACAGTTCGGGGCCTAAGGGACGCCACCCCCCTTCTCTTTCATTCACCACAGACAGTTTCAGGATAGAGCCCCTGGGGGCTCATAATCAAATAAAATGAAGATATTAAAGCACGATCGGCAATAGGGAGTTAAAGGGGATTTAAAACGCGCAGCGCATTCTCTAGATAGTAGAAATCGGAAAATTGTGCGGAACAAGTATACCACTTACAAGTCAGTGGTATACCACTTACAAGTCAGTGATATACCACTTACAAGTCAGTGATATACCACTTACAAGTCAGTGATATACCACTTACAAGTCAGTGATATACCACTTACAAGTCAGTGATATACCACTTACAAGTCAGTGATATACCACTTACAAGTCAGTGATATACCACTTACAAGTCAGTGATATACCACTTACAAGTCAGTGATATACCACTTACAAGTCAGTGATATACCACTTACAAGTCAGTGATATACCACTTACAAGTCAGTGATATACCACTTACAAGTCAGTGATATACCACTTACAAGTCAGTGATATACCACTTACAAGTCAGTGATATACCACTTACATGTCAGTGATATACCACTTACATGTCAGTGATATACCACTTACAAGTCAGTGATATACCACTTACAAGTCAGTGATATACCACTTACAAGTCAGTGATATACCACTTACATGTCAGTGATATACCACTTACATGTCAGTGATATACCACTTACAAGTCAGTGATATACCACTTACATGTCAGTGATATACCACTTACATGTCAGTGATATACCACTTACATGTCAGTGATATACCACTTACATGTCAGTGATATACCACTTAGCTATAAAAAGTATGTACCGGAAGTTAATAAGTTTCTTGCTAGGGGGTATGATACCGTATTACCGTACACTCACTGCATTACCGTACACTCACTGCATTACCGTACACTCACTGCATTACCGTACACTCACTGCATTACCGTACACTCACTGCATTACCGTACACTCACTGCATTACCGTACACTCACTGCATTACCGTACACTCACTGCATTACCGTACACTCACTGCATTACCGTACACTCACTGCATTACCGTACACTCACTGCATTACCGTACACTCACTGCATTACCGTACACTCACTGCATTACCGTACACTCACTGCATTACCGTACACTCACTGCATTACCGTACACTCACTGCATTACCGTACACAGACTGCATTACCGTACACAGACTGCATTACCGTACAATCACTGCATTACCGGGCATTCCTGGCTTCCCTTGCCATTATATACCGTAAGCTTTCATTCCATCTTATTAGAGACAATTAACCGCTGGCAAATGTTGGCAGTGAACTTAGAAGATGACTGCCTTGGTTTGCGCTAATTGTACCGTCAATAACTGCCCTGGTTTGCCCTGATTATACCTTCATTATACCCACAAAAAGTGGAGCTTAATTCAAAAGAGACGTTGTCCCGTTAGAAGGGAAAGATTAAAGGAAAGGTTAAATTGTCTAACCTTAAACCTGACCTTGTCTCTGCAACAACTACCTCTGAATCATGATAACCTTCATTGCTCTTATACAGACTGGGCGTATACAGGCAAATGATATTAGAATCTAACGGGTGATATAATTAACAATTTGCAGATGTTTATTATTACATAAACCGGGGACCGACAGTCCCGGGCCCCGACAGTTGGGACCCGACAATTGAACCCGCCGACAGTTGGGCCCCGGACAAATGGGCACCGGACAATTGGGCCCCGAGTCAATTATACTATTGGTCCATTTTTTTCAGAGTTTACAGTAATAACTTGATTAAAGACCATTGCTACCGTAATAACTAGGGTTGTGACAATATGCGTTTTCTTTTCCGAGATAGGTCATGTAAGCAACAAATTTCATAGTTACAGTACCACTATAGTGAACTCCTGTGAAGTAAATGAGTTAGTTTGTAGCCAATAGAAAATAAAAATGTAGCTATTCTAGAGGAAGAAACAATAGAAAATAAGAATATAGGTATTTTAGACATAATGGAATTATTGGAACATACAAATTGAATTAAAGTTAATGTTAATTATTTTAATGCTGTTCAGTGTTCAATATTGAAGAGGTTTTTGAATTATTATTACAAAATATATTCTCATAATCTCATTTTATCCAAGCAACTGATCAAACAACTGTTTAATGTAACGTTTAACCTTATGAAACGAATTAAAAATATGTAAACATATATTTAGAGAATATAAAGCATATTTCAAAGATAATATTGTCACTTCCCTAGTAAAAACTAGGTAACATTTTTTTAATTGTGTCTTCTACCTAATCTTTTTCTGGGTTTATTTGTTTTGGGGCCCAATTGTCCGAGGCCCAATTGTCGTTGGGCTCAATCGTCCTGGGCCCAATTGTCGGCGGGCCCAACTGTCTGTGCACCACATAAACATCAATAAAAAGAAAGAATTCAAAATAACCCAATTTGAGGTACGCAGATGTTTTGTGGAATTTTTTTCACACTCGCTGTCGAGAGTTTCAACTTTCAAGTTCGATTTATTTTTTCACAGGCCTTGGCTTCGAGGCTGGATAGAAAATTTCATGGCGTTCAGATCCGGGCAGCAAGGAAGCCATTACTTTGGACCGAAACCTGGAAAATGCTCCCTGAGTAACATTCGCTGTGAGTGACGTGGCACCGTCTTGTTGGAGTGTCCACAAAGTGACCTCGCCGAAGTGATCCTCAGAACATTCCAACATAGGCTTAGCTTAAGAATGCTTTCAACTTGAAACTTGGCTTTAACTTTGGTGCCTTAGTCGACAAGAATGAAGGGAAACCTCCAGGTTTTTGAAACGACGACCCAGACCATTACAGAAGCTGGTTTCATGGTTGGATACACGGTTTTGATAAGGAATATCTCTGACATTTCTTCCGGTTATTCTGTCATTTCTTCGATTATGAGCCAATTGAACTGTGAAGATCTTCTCATCTGACCAAAATATCTCACCAGCCGTGGGAGACTTGAATTCTTTGGTCTTCGTGGACGAGTCTTCTAAGTTCTTGAACTCAAGTCAGCTGTCTTCGCTAGCAACCTAATCGATCTTTTCAGGTTTCTCCTCTTCTTTCTAATGCGTTTGATTATTGATTTAGAACTTTAGAGTTTAGACTTTAGACCGTTGGGAGGGAGTGTGGTCTACCCCTTCTCTGACGATCAGACAAATTACCTCTTACATTGCAACACTTAAACGATTTCAAGACAGTCGATCTCGCAATTGAAACTTTCTTTGAAATAGCAAATCAGACTTTTAAGCACGGAAAGCTGCTATTTTTCTGACATTTCTGAACTGGCTGAATTATTTTACAAAGAAAGATAACCGTGATGTGATGTAGTGTCTTGGTTATTCTGCAAACCCAAACACCTACTTAGAAACTACTTTTCCGGAAAGATAATCATGCTTGAAAATTTGTTTTCGTACTTTTGCCCGATCCAGTAGGTAATATTTATACATAATATTTCACGTGTTAACTAGCTAGGTAGTATATAACTAATTTGGAAATAATTATTAAAGATTAATCTTATGATTATTATCATTATCCCCAATTTATGAATAGAAAAGAATTATAATTGAATAATTTATATATCCTGCATGTATAAACCATTATTAACCTCAAATACAGGGTTAAACCAAAAAAAAATTCAATCAAATATTACAAAAAACTAAAGTACCTTTTATGAACTATATTTTTACATTAAATATTACAAATTTTAATTATTATAATCATACTAATTATGTACAAATGATTATTCAGTTTTAAATAGCCAGTGTAAGCCTGTGATATTTCTTGGAGAACACTTTACCAGTTTCTGCAGTCTGGCCAATAAACGCAGGAAAACCACGTTACTATAATTAAGAGCATACTAGTACATATGTTTGAGATATTTGAAAATAGGCGGCAATCTCGAGATTGGGCACGTAAAGGGAATATAGCAGGGCTAAGACCCGCTTCACACATGTGTTTTTTTTTATCGCTGAAGGGAAAAGATCACAATGAAAAATAATATTTATCGCTGATACGCCAAACGACGTGCTTTTTTTCCGCGGTGTAAATAAAACGCAAGTATGAAGCAGGACTAACACTGATGGAGGACATAATTAATTTATGCGCTTAATTGCCCCACTTCACCAAAATAGGATAGTTACAGCTACACATAATAACTTGGATATTGAAATGAATAGGTTGCCACTTTAGTTAATTTCATGTTTATTTGTTCTTCAAGACTGTCGGTTGTTGCACACATTGTAACCAAAAGTAGCAAGTGAAAAACATAATTACTTTTAAATAGCTTTGCGAACACGACTCTTGCGCATTCTCGAGATTGCGACGCACTTTCGAGAGTGTGAAAAGGCGCTGCTCAATTTCAATATTGCGCAAATTCGGCAAATTGCGCGGGAGGAATACACTAGTGCATATGTTCCGAGAATGCGCAACTTTGAATACATGAATTACCGTTATGTAGTTCGTTGTATCCGCTAGTTTGTTGTACTGCACACTTCATGATTATTTGATTTTCATACTAAATAAAATGAAAGTATTAACGCACTCTCGGCATTAGGGGGCTAAAGTGGTTTCAAAACGTGCAGCGCATTCTCGAGATTGTGCAATCGGCAAATAGCGCGGAACACATACACCAGTACATACATAACCATTCATGTCTACGGTTAGATTGGAGGTTAAAGTTTAACAGGTGCAAGTTCCAACCCTCAGCTCAGTGTACTAAACACAGAACAGCAACCATATGGGTTGAACATGCAAATTGCTATGGGGTTGTAACCCTTAGCAGGCTTACCGAACCTGGTACTATTGTACCAGATTTGGTACTTTTGCTCTCTTGTATTTCTAAAAAGTACCAGGTTAGTACTTTTTTCTCTTCTTAATTACCTCATTTTTCAAGAATATTATCAATTTTTACGAGCATAGAGTCGAAAAAACGTTGGATTTCATGGAAATTTAAGGTTTTTGGTACTTTAGTGTCCTATCTGGTACTTTTTCAGTGTGTAATCTGGTACTATCAGTAAAATACCTTCGGCATCCCTGACCCTTAGTACACCTACCGCTAGAAGACATACAAAGAGCTACCGAGAGTACATGCTAAAATGATTGAAAAATAAGGCAAGGTTTGAAATAGGTTGCGAGTTATCGAGCAGTTTCGCATTTTCGTTCATGCAAGAAAACAATGCATGTTTATTGTAATTAAAATTTTGAATTGTTTTTTATGTATAAGGTAGTTTCAACATTGATTGAAATATCAGGTGAATAAATGAATAGGTAAATGGTGGAATGAATTGCACATTAATTGTTTGGTCAAGAAGAATAAACATGAGTCAGGAATTACATGAGTCATCAATATTAAATTAACAATAAATTAAATTATAATGGATAACAAGTGGGGGAAAAACACACTAGAATAATGATACTATTCAGGTGTTAGAATAAAACTAGTTTTCTTTAAATAAAAGTTTAAAATAAATTAGATTATCTCATTATTTTAACGCATAAATTATATGTAGTTGAAACTTTAGGGGGAAAATATGGCACACTAGGAGTGAGAGGGTTAAGGGCACGGAGATATCAATATAATATATATTATATAATAATAATTTGAAAATACATCACATATTTTGTATTTATGACTTAGTTAGCATATAAGAATACACTTTTTAAATAGGCCTTATGTCTGCACTAGTTACTAATGCGCATCTTGTATAGTGTTCAATAAAAGATTTCAATATCCATACACCCTCAATATCGACATAATTCTAACTCTTAATATCACTGTACACCACAATGATGTACAGTGCGAGTAGCGGCAAAGTCAGAGGAATATCATACGTCTTCATAACGCTGGAAACTAGGAAGCCACCCATTAATCACGACAGAGAACTGCACTTAGTGAAGAACTAAAAAGCTTAGACTATTTGGTTTCTGCAGATATCTTTAACAGTCGAATATTGGGTTAATCTATAAAATTGGAGAGCTTGTGAGGGCTCCCGATGGAATTTTCCAGCAGTTCCAGTTTGCTTGAAGTTGTTATCCAGTTTTAATTCTATAATAGCTGACCAATTAACCTCGAACATAAATTCTTTACATTAATTGAACATGTCTGACATTTTCTAGTTTTATCTGTTCTGACAGCTGTTCTAAACTCTCACTTTCAAAGCCAATGTAAATCTTTATAATCTCATCAAGTGGAATAAGCAATAAAGTAAGGAAATGTGAACTTAGTTGCCCTAATAGAATGTGTTTAGCCTGATGTAACAATCCAAGTCAAAAGGTAATGAAAACACACGACAAAATGGATCACCTTTAAACAATGCATGTGTGACCCTAAATGCAAACGGTACACAATGGAGGAAAGAACGGTGGTAAAAATAGCAGCAATACAGGTCAGTGGTTCACTGCAGACAACCACTGTTGAAGACAGCAATCTGGCGAGAAGCCGAGAACTCATTCTTTAAAAGATATCAACAACAAACAGCAATCCTACCTTTAGTATATCCAAGATGGCGGATGGACTTAGTCGTAGAATCTCCTGGCCTGCTTGTAGCAACTCTTGTAGATCGAGAGACACTGTCTCGTCCTCGTCCTCCTCCAATTCTGTGATGGTTAAAGAGGAGGGAACAGGAAAAGGAGATGAGTTCTTCCGTTTAACAAGAGGAGTCACCTCTGGAGAAAGAGGAGGAGAGGAGTAATCGGATGGAGTCTCGGGAAGTGAACTTGAACTCAGTTGCTTGATAAGAATCTTAGGATTATTAGTGGTGGCTTGGCTCTCATCTTCACTGCTATTAGACTCTGATTCTTCAAAAACTGAAGAAGGGGCGGGGGAGGAGATGCTTCTGATGCTCCTGAAGATTGTGTCGATGGCGGGGATGGATTTGCGTCTGCGGTTGAGACTGTTCCGGAACCTGCAGGAGTAGGAGAGGTGCGAATCGCCGAATTCGCTAATGATCTTATCTTTAGATCTACAAGACGAATTTATTAGATCGTGCTTGAAAAATCTTAAATCCAGAAGTGCAGAAACTGACGTCATGTTGCTGTCGACTTTACGCCTAGTTTTCAAATCGGAGAGAGTCAGACCGACGAGTCCGGTCATACGCGGTAAAGTTAGAAAACCGGAGTGACTGTGAACGCTGTGTCGCCTTACTTCACTCCTACTTAACACCATCTCATCCTTAACACTTATTGAACTATTTATGGCACTAGAATTTTGGCAGATGGAAGAATTCTCAAGTTCCGAATCGTTGAGATTATCTCTGTACAATTGGTCAGTGTCCGAAGCAGCAGCATTCTGAACTCTCAACTCCCTGCAAGTTCGGCGGCTTCGTCTGGTAAGTGTGCCGCTCTTGAACGCTTGCTTTTCATCATCACTAACTGTATCATTCAATTCTTCTGAACCAATTGAATTAATTGATGCATTTTCACTCTCGCAAATATTGGCCATGGAAGAGAATTTCTTGAAATTTGTAAGTTGCACTGAAATATTATGGGAGGCCATAATACTAATTCACCACACAATGATATTTAAAATCATTGCATTAATATAATCATCAAAGTATATAAAACCTTTCAGACACATCTTTATGAAAGCTATTTTATCCATTCAATCACTAAATAAATATCTCAATAATCACTCATTGTTGTTCCACTGACAGCTGCACTATAGGCTGTGGAAGGAGCTACCGACATATCTTCACCTCATTCCTCGCAAGATCTAAACACACTGATTCATTCTACTAACGCACGCAAGACTGACGTCAGCGCTGCGGCAACTCATACTAACATGACTCTACAGCGCCACCTACCGGATAGTTTTAGACACAGCTATCGTAAAAATAGAGTTTTGATAAATATTTTAGGATTATAAAACTGTTAAAGAAACTTTTCTAACTGTATCCTACAAGATTTAAATGATTTACGTGATTTTCATCTTTAGTTAGGTAATATATTAGTATAAGTAGTGAACCCACATCACATATGGAGTCGTGTGACCTGTATTGGCTAGCATTGGTTATCATTTTGTCAATGAGGCTGAGAAAACAAACACAAGAACTATTGCCTAGCATTGGTTATCATTTTGTCAATGAGACTGAGAAAACAAACACAAGAACTATTGCCTAGCATTGGTTATCATTTTGTCAATGAGGCTGAGAAAACAAACACAAGAACTATTGGCTAGCATTGGTTATCATTTTGTCAATGAGGCTGAGAAAACAAACACAAGATTTATTGGCTAGCATTGGTTATCATTTTGTCATTGAGACAGTGATGAGAATACAAACATAAGAACTATTGGCTAGCATTGGTTATCATTTTGTCAATGAGGCTGAGAAAACAAACACAAGAACTATTGCCTAGCATTGGTTATCATTTTGTCAATGAGACTGAGAAAACAAACACAAGAACTATTGCCTAGCATTGGTTATCATTTTGTCAATGAGGCTGAGAAAACAAACACAAGATTTATTGGCTAGCATTGGTTATCATTTTGTCAATGAGGCAGTGATGAGAATACAAACATAAGAACTATTGGCTAGCATTGGTTATCATTTTGTCAATGAGGCTGAGAAAACAAACACAAGATTTATTGGCTAGCATTGGTTATCATTTTGTCAATGAGGCAGTGATGAGAATACAAACATAAGAACTATTGGCTAGCATTGGTTATCATTTTGTCAATGAGGCTGAGAAAACAAACACAAGAACTATTGCCTAGCATTGGTTATCATTTTGTCAATGAGACTGAGAAAACAAACACAAGAACTATTGCCTAGCATTGGTTATCATTTTGTCAATGAGGCAGTGATGAGAATACAAACACATAAATAAGAATTGCAACGCTTGCAGAATAACTAAGTAACATGAGAAAGAACATAATAAATACATCCTTTAAATAAACAATTTAATCAAGGTAAAATATCATAAATCATAAATAGTATAACCTGTTAATTGGTATTAAATGAAATTACAGCTGTAAGCAATACTTGATATTTCTAAAAAAGTTTATTATTTATTTATTAATTATCTAGATGCCATTTATCATATTTTTTCATAATGTTTGTTGATACGTTCTAATTGCTTAAAACGTTATATAAGGATTACTATTCATTGGTCCGACACTTTTGCTGTTTAATTTTCAGATTTCACATCAGAAACATCTTTTATAAAGCTAGGGGAGCATATTTCACCCTAATAACAATTTCACCCTAATAACAATTTCACTCCCTAATAACAATTTCACCCTAATAACAATTTCACCTTAATAACAATTTCACCCCCAATAACAATTTCACCCCCAATAACAATTTCACCCCAATAACAATTTCACCCCAATAACAATTTCACCCCAATATCAATTTCACCCCCAATAACAATTTCACCCCCAATAACAATTTCACCCCAATAACAATTTCACCCCAATAACAATTTCACCCCAATATCAATTTCACCCCCAATAACAATTTCACCCCCAATAACAATTTCACCCCAATAACAATTTCACCCCAATAACAATTTCACCCCAATAACAATTTCACCCCAATAACAATTTCAACCCTAATAACAATTTCAACCCTAATAACAATTTCAACCCTAATAACAATTTCAACCCTAATAACAATTTCAACCCTAATAACAATTTCACCCTAATAACAATTTCACCCTAATAACAATTTCACCCTAATAACAATTTCACCCCCAATAACAATTTCACCCCCAATAACAATTTCACCCCCAATAACAATTTCACCCCCTAATAACAATTTCACCCCCTAATAACAATTTCACTCCCTAATAACAATTTCACTCCCTAATAACAATTTCACTCCCTAATAACAATTTCACTCCCTAATAACAATTTCACCCTGATAACAATTTCACCTTAATAACAATTTCACCCCCAATAACAATTTCACCCCCAATAACAATTTCACTCCCTAATAACAATTTCACCCTAATAACAATTTCACCCTAATAACAATTTCACCCTAATAACAATTTCACCTTAATAACAATTTCACCCCCAATAACAATTTCACCCCCTAATAACAATTTCACCCCCTAATAACAATTTCACTCCCTAATAACAATTTCACTCCCTAATAACAATTTCACTCCCTAATAACAATTTCACTCCCTAATAACAATTTCACCTTAATAACAATTTCACCCCCAATAACAATTTCACCCCCAATAACAATTTCACCCCCAATAACAATTTCACCCCCAATAACAATTTCACCCCCAATAACAATTTCACCCCCAATAACAATTTCACTCCCCAATAACAATTTCACCCTAATAACAATTTCACCCCCTAATAACAATTTCACCCCCTAATAACAATTTCACTCCCTAATAACAATTTCACTCCCTAATAACAATTTCACTCCCTAATAACAATTTCACTCCCTAATAACAATTTCACTCCCTAATAACAATTTCACTCCCTAATAACAATTTCACTCCCTAATAACAATTTCACCCTGATAACAATTTCACATTAATAACAATTTCACATTAATAACAATTTCACCCCCAATAACAATTTCACCCCCAATAACAATTTCACCCCCAATAACAATTTCACCCCCTAATAACAATTTCACTCCCTAATAACAATTTCACTCCCTAATAACAATTTCACACTGATAACAATTTCACCCCAATAACAATTTCACACTGATAACAATTTCACCCCAATGACAATTTCACCCCAATGACAATTTCACCCCAATGACAATTTCACCCCAAATAACAATTTCACCCTAATAACAATTTCACCTTAATAACAATTTCACCCCCAATAACAATTTCACCCCCAATAACAATTTCACCCCCAATAACAATTTCACTCCCTAATAACAATTTCACTCCCTAATAACAATTTCACTCCCTAATAACAATTTCACTCCCTAATAACAATTTCACTCCCTAATAACAATTTCACTCCCTAATAACAATTTCACTCCCTAATAACAATTTCACTCCCTAATAACAATTTCACTCCCTAATAACAATTTCACCATAATAACAATTTCACCCCCAATAACAATTTCACCCCCAATAACAATTTCACTCCCTAATAACAATTTCACCCCCAATAACAATTTCACACTGATAACAATTTCGCCCCAATAACAATTTCACCCCCAATAACAATTTCACCCCCAATGACAATTTCACCCCAATAACAATTTCACACTGATAACAATTTCGCCCCAATAACAATTTCACCCCCAATAACAATTTCACCCCAATAACAATTTCACTCCCAATAACAATTTCACCCCCAATAACAATTTCACTCCCTAATAACAATTTCACTCCCTAATAAGAATTTCACCCCAATAACAATTTCACCCCCCAATAACAATTTCACTCCCTAATAACAATTTCTTTCCCTAATAACAATATATTTCCCTAATAACAATTTCACTCCCTAATAACAATTTCACTCCCAAATAACAATTTCACTTCCCAATAACTATTTCACTTCCCAATAACTATTTCACTCCCCAATAACAATTTCACTCCCCAATAACTATTTCACCCCCTATAACAATTTCACCCCCTATAACTATTTCACCCCCTATAACAATTTCACTCCCCAATAACTATTTCACTCCCCAATAACTATTTCACTCCCCAATAACAATTTCACCCCCTATAACAATTTCTAATAACAATTTCACTCCCCAATAACAATTCCACTCCCCAATAACAGTTTCTCTCCCCGATAACAATTCCCCGTCTCCCCCAGTATTTCACCCCAATAACAGTTGTTTCAAGACACTTGACCCAATAGTGACCACTTTACAGAGAGGGTCACATCGTTATCACACCGCTAGACACTTCTACAGAAACTCTCATTTTTATCTTCTTTATTTCTATCTAGTACTAAACTAGAGATAAAATGTAAAATAAAATACAGTTCCATGTTACTAATCAATGAAAATAATCTTCAAAACGTATTATAATACGGTAAAGTTGATAATTACGTTCCCATGAAAATCTCTCACAATGCGAATCTCTACCAAATACATTAAATGATAATAATGCTATGAGAAGGTATAGACTTTTCACAGAGATAACCGTGACTACTAAAGTATTTTCCAATTGAAAAGCTCGCCAAACGCCCAAATGTAATAAACAATTAGCAAACATGAGGAAAAGAGTGGCGCTAGTACTGCTCCCTGAGGTATACCACTAAATCAGTTTTCAATTAAGAGGCTTTAGCAGCTAGTCTTGGGCTTTATTACCTGACTAACTACTTAACAGGTCATTCACTGGGTAGGTACCAATATTTTAAAACAGTTATATTCAAATAAGTGAAGAGGTAACCCATTTCACTGGCCTATCTACCGAGAGATTTATTATCAGTCTACTTTCTCCGAGGGGCCCATTATGTTTCCTTTAGGTAACTGTTAAAGCAACCACAGCCTTTCTTTTAAAGTGTATATATTACACAAAACAAAAGGGATATCCAGTTACTCAGGAATGTAATTAGAAACAAGGGAATTAACTACTCTGAAATAAAAGCATTTCACAAATTGAGAAAACGGAGACGATATCAATTGTTCAAAAACAAACTAAGAGCTTGAAACGCTTTTAATGTAATACACAGAAATAAAAATAACTCCCTGGTTAGTACACCTGTTAAAAATTCTAGTCTCCATAAGGTCCACGTTTCCCGTGCTAGTGTAAACAGTGAAGTCATTCCCTGGTTAGTACACCGGTGACTCAGACTCTAATTCTAGTCTCCAAAAGGTCCACGTCTCCCGTGCTAGTGTAAACAGTGAAGTCAAAATAAATAAAATAGAAACTTGGAAAAACAGTCTAGGAGAAAATAATTCATAACTAGGGTTGTGACAATATGCTTTCAAAATCATAGAACCAGAAAATATTATAGACGGAGAGAATTAAAGAGTATTGAATGGTTCTACACCAGCGGAATATAGTATTCGATACCATTTCATTTCGTCTCTGATATTCTTAAGATCTATGTTTTATAAAGCACATTGTCACAACCCAACTCATAACTACGGGGTAAATAACAATAAATGGCACAACAACAATTATGATCCTTGCAAGAGTTGAGTTTAGCATGGGTAGGACTTGCTGAATAGAGAGTCTTGAAAAAATGTACCATATTCTGCAGTCTGGACTGAACGTATAGTTAGAACAATAACACACAAAAATATTTCTTCAGCAAGAGTCAGAGTCATCTTAGTTGTCCTAATATACTCTTAGTTACTCTTATGTACTCTTTGCTCTTTGTCACACCAAGTGTCTCCCCAATGCTCTTAGAAGAGCACTTCAACAGCTCTTGAGAGCATTCTGAGAGCACTACATTGCTCTATAAGTTCATACCAATAATTATAATGCGATGAAGAGGGTCACAGGGGTACCAACTGTAATAGCATTACCAGGGGTACCAACAGTAATATCATTATCAGGGGTACCAACTGTAATAGCATTACCAGGGGTACCAACTGTAATATCATTATCAGGGGTACCAACTGTAATAGCATTACCAGGGGTACCAACTGTAATAGCATAACCAGGGGTACCAACTGTAATATCATTACCAGGGGTACCAACTGCAATAGCATTACCAGGAGAACCAACTGTAATATCACTACCAGGATTACCAACTGTTAAAGGATAATCATTAGCTTTACCCTGACTGTACTATAGCTTCTCCCTGACTGTACTATAGCTTCACCCTGACTGTACTATAGCTTCACCCTGACTGTACTATAGCTTCTCCCTGACTGTACTATAGCTTCTCCCTGACTGTACTATAGCTTCTCCCTGACTGTACTATAGCTTCTCCCTGACTGTACTATAGCTTCTCCCTGACTGTACTATAGCTTCACCCTGACTGTACTATAGCTTTACCCTGATGTACTATAGCTTCACCCTGACTGTACTATAGCTTCACCCTGACTGTACTATAGCTTCTCCCTGACTGTACTATAGCTTCTCCCTGACTGTACTATAGCTTCTCCCTGACTGTACTATAGCTTCTCCCTGACTGTACTATAGCTTTACACTGACTGTACTATAGTTTTACCCTGACTGTACTATAGCTTTACCCTGACTGTACTATAGCTTCACCCTGACTGTACTATAGCTTCTCCCTGACTGTACTATAGCTTCTCCCTGACTGTACTATAGCTTCACCCTGACTGTACTATAGCTTTACCCTGACTGTACTATAGCTTCACCCTGACTGTACTATAGCTTCACCCTGACTGTACTATAGCTTCTCCCTGACTGTACTGTAGCTTCTCCCTGACTGTACTATAGCTTCTCCCTGACTGTACTATAGCTTCTCCCTGACTGTACTATAGCTTTACACTGACTGTACTATAGTTTTACCCTGACTGTACTATAGCTTTACCCTGACTGTACTATAGCTTTACCCTGACTGTACTATAGCTTCACCCTGACTGTACTATAGCTTCTCCCTGACTGTACTATAGCTTTACCCTGACTGTACTATAGCTTTACTCTTTACCTGCATCTCTTCTCCATATTCTACACAAAGGTCCCTTTCATTCTGCACATTGAAATGATCTCTAAAATTAGAGTTATTGTAGTTAGAACACCCGCATAACAAGTCAAAAAGAGAGCAGATTGTTACGATAGGCATTGTAAATAATACTATATGTATAGCATAGACTGTATACACTATACAGTGTACAGTATAGACTGTACTATGTATAGTACTATAGTAAAGTACAGTATTAATCTATTGTAGATTACACTACTATGTATAGTACTATATTATTATTACTATAGTACTATGTATAGTACTATGTATAGTACTATAGTATAGTTCACATTATAGTTTAGTATACATTGAGTAAATGGAATTAAATACATTCAAAATATTGAAATATACGTATTATGGTTCGCTAGTCGGTTGGTTCGCTAGTCGGTTGGTTCACTAGTCGGTTGGTTCGCTAGTCGGTTGGTTCGCTAGTCGGTTGGTTCGCTAGTCGGTTGGTTCGCTAGTCGGTTGGTTCGCTAGTCGGTTGGTTCGCTAGTCGGTTGGTTCGCTAGTCGGTTGGTTCGCTAGTCGGTTGGTTCACTAGTCGGTTGGTTCGCTAGTCGGTTGGTTCGCTAGTCGGTTGGTTCGCTAGTCGGTTGGTTCGCTAGTCGGTTGGTTCGCTAGTCGGTTGGTTCGCTAGTCGGTTGGTTCGCTAGTCGGTTGGTTCGCTAGTCGGTTGGTTCGCTAGTCGGTTGGTTCGCTAGTCGGTTGGTTCGCTAGTCGGTTGGTTCGCTAGTCGGTTGGTTCGCTAGTCGGTTGGTTCGCTAGTCGGTTGGTTCGCTAGTCGGTTGGTTCGCTAGTCGGTTGGTTCGCTAGTCGGTTGGTTCGCTAGTCGGTTGGTTCGCTAGTCGGTTGGTTCGCTAGTCGGTTGGTTCGCTAGTCGGTTGGTTCGCTAGTCGGTTGGTTCGCTAGTCGGTTGGTTCGCTAGTCGGTTGGTTCACTAGTCGGTTGGTTCACTAGTCGGTTGGTTCACTAGTCGGTTGGTTCGCTAGTCGGTTGGTTCACTAGTCGGTTGGTTCACTAGTCGGTTGGTTCACTAGTCGGTTGGTTCACTAGTCGGTTGGTTCGCTAGTCGGTTGGTTCGCTAGTCGGTTGGTTCACAAGTTACTTGTCATTCTAGCCACTGGTTCACAAGGCAGTGTTAATGAAAGCAATTTAAACAATTAAAGAACTATGGTGTATACAATACCATGAACATTCATACATGTGTATGTGTGTAGTGTATACAGGTGTTTGTGTGTGTACTGCGTAGTGTATACAATATGTATACATGCTATACATGCTATACATACAAAGGTTTAACTAAGGTTGTGACAATATGCTTTATAAATAATAGATCATACTATATTATAGACGGAGAGAATTAAAGAGTATTGAGTGGTTCTACACCAGCGGTATATAGTATTCGATACCATTTCATTTCGTCTGTGATATTCTTAAGATCTATGATTTATAAAGCATATGGTCACAACCCTAGCTATTACTATAAGTCTTAACATCGATATTCTTCTCCTGTAACGTATCACAGAGTGTAAATAATTGAAAAGGATATAGATAAATGGTTTCAGGCGACCCATCTTCTGCAGGTGAGAAACGATCTGCTAAATCATAAGTTGTTATTAAATTAACTACAAGTTTGCAGGTAGAAAGGTGGGTAGATTTGAAGCACACTAACAGTTATTGAAAGGACCAACGCTACTTGAAAGTACAGTCAGAGAAAAGAGTGTGTGAGACGATTGGAAAACAGTTTATTAATTTGAGATTATTAAAAAGAAACGTTAGTAATTCAACGTTTGTAGATTTTGAAAAATAGGTCTGGGTACACGATGACAAATTAGAGTAGTAGAAAATTAGAATGATGTACTATCAGTGATTCTTTTACCTGATAGTACATCATCATAGTAACTCTTTCCTCTGATAGTACATCATCACAGTGACTCTTTTCTCTGATAGTATATCATCAAAGTAACTCTTTTCTCTGATAGTACATCATCACAGTAACTCTTTTCTCTGATAGTACATCATCACAGTGACTCTTTTCTCTGACAGTACATCATCACAGTGACTCGTTTCTCTGATAGTACATCATCACAGTGACTCTTTTCTCTGATAGTACATCATCACAGTGACTCTTTTCTCTGATAGTACATCATCACAGTGACTCTTTTCTCTGATAGCACATCATCACAGTAACTCTTTCCTCTGATAGTACATCATCACAGTGACTCTTTTCTCTGATAGTACATCATCAAAGTAACTCTTTTCTCTGATAGTACATCATCACAGTGACTCTTTTCTCTGAAAGTACATCATCACAGTGACTCTTTTCTCTGATAGTACATCATCACAGTGACTCTTTCCTCTGATAGTACATAATCACAGTGACTCTTTCCTCTGATAGTACATCATCACAGGGACTCTTTCCTCTGATAGTACATCATCACAGTGACTCTTTCCTCTGATAGTACATCATCACAGTGACTCTTTCCTCTGATAGTACATCATCACAGTGAGTCTTTCCTCTGATAGTACATCATCACAGGGTCTCTTTCCTCTGATAGTACATCATCACAGGGACTCTTCTCTCTGATAGTAGTACATACTATAGGTTTCTTCCTACCCTTATAGGTAGCATCACGTATGTTGCGTTCACATACTCATACATTCTTTAGCAACTTTTATGTATTAAAACAATGCAGTGATGACTATCTTATAGGCCCAATGTGGTGATGATGGTAATTAACGTTAGGAAAGGTGAGTACATTGATAGGGTATAGATCTTAGGACAATTCGCTTGAAAGTCCTAATTTAATATAACATTTAGAAGCTGGATTTGTTCCAATAGCTGAAATATTCATTTACCTATCAATCATATTGAGTTTATTATTAAAACATACGTTTAACTTCTAAAAGCATTTTATTATAAATAAGAAAGAAATACACGAACAAACCATTATTCGGAACTTCATAAATTTCGAAAGATCCAAAGAGAACTCCAATTCCTTCGAAACAGCAAGATAAGTTATTCTCTTTTTGTCGTAATTAGAAGATGGTATCTAGCACGCAATGTGTTTTCTATAAGATGAATCATCTGAGATGGAAGATTGATGTCCGCACAGCAAGGGGCAACTCATTTACTTTTTAATGGAGCATTTATCAACAGGTCTGGAGCTACCTAATCGGCTGATTGAAATGCTTCATAAGCCATGAATTATGCCAACCACATGATCCATAACGTCAGAGATGGATTACCACTGCAGAAATGTTAGCACTGCAGTAGAGACTCTCTATAAGATATCCTGTAAAGTGAAAATAGTCTCCTCTATGGTAAATTTTCTTTAGTTTGCCATGAATGGTCATCAGTTTTAGAAAACTGACAGCAATTTTATGGCCAGTAAGTTTGTTCAATATAGAGGCTACGTCCTTACTCAGGACACTACATCCACTATAGAGTATTTCATTATAGAAGATGTACTTTAAAAGTCTATAGCCTTTGTTGTCAGTTGGTGACTGATAAAGTTGTATCGACACCTGGTTTACCCACTGCAATTCTCCTGCATTCTGAACCCTAACCCTAACTCGTGACTGCAGAAGGTTCCATTGAAATGTTAAAGCTCAATTTGATGAAATGAGAAGGCAGAGGAAATAATAAAACAAAAAGCTAATCAAAACAATAGACCAGCTGAGAAGAAATGTTAGTAGGAGAACGTGGGGTTAGATCGAGTGAAATGTCACTAGTTTTAAGTCAAACTGGTAGGAAGACAATTAAGCTAAATGCTTTGCGTGTTAAAAACTGTTGATATTGATCAAAGAGTTAGAATATAATTTTAAGTTTCAAATAATATTGTGGTTTGGACGTATAATTCAATCAGATTTAAAAGTACTACCAGGTTTTTGATTGAACATGGAAATGTATCTATACATTTAATTTTTCATCTATTAGTTTTGATAGATTTCGTAACTGAAGTTTATCTATAATTCAGGTCAGGAATGATGCTTTGCCAAATTTCAGTATAATAAATTTACCTCTTTTTAAAGAAGTGTTAAATCCTTTAAGAAATTCCAGTATACTTCATTTACCTACTATTAAAGTAGCCAAATCCTTTACAAAGTTCTGGTATGTTTCACCTACCTAGTATCAGAGTAGCTATCATGAACACCTATGAATTAACTGTTTTCATGTTCCTGAAAATAAACACCCCATGTTGTAATAACCAGCAATTACGAACTACTTACAGATATAATTTTATGCAAATTACATACATGGTGATAGGATTGTTACCAATATATGTATGTAGCATCTGAAAATAGCCACTCTAGCACGGGTTACCAAATATTAAGTTGTTTTTTATTACTTACATGTCACCAAACGCACCTCTGGGTAATGAATTTGCACAGTTTCTAATATATCTTCCACTCGGTTGACAATTATGAATCATTATCATTCACACTGTACCTGTATTCAGATCCAGGTGAGATAATGTGGAGTCAGTACGGACAGTAATTACTTATTTGACTCTGATAGGTATTCTCCAGTTTAGATTTGGTGCCCCTGGCTACCTAGCTATGAACTTTATCATCTCAGATTGCCTTGCAGAGATGAAAGAAACTACTACGCTAGGTTCTCTAGTAATGAGGGCGTAAGATTTAACTGGTCCGGCTACCTAGCAATAAGATTTATCTTGTCAAGTTACCTAGTAATAATATTTCATACAACAGATTACGGTGGTTACCTAGCAATAAGATTTCACATAGGTAGGTAACAAGGTTTAGGTTACAGCTATAGGCTATAGCAATAAGATTTCATAAACCAGGATACCTAGAAATTTTACAAACTTAAGTTACCTAGAAATTTTACAAACTTAAGTTACCTAGCAATACTACTTCACAAATTAGGTTACCTAGCAAGCTAGCAATAATATAAGGTTACCTAGCAATAAAATTTCATATACAAAATTGCCTATACACAAAATTTCACAAATAGGGTTACTTAGCAAGAACAAATTTCGATGCGTTATGACTACTTCTCAGTTTAAATAACGCAGTTAGGTAAGAATGAAACTTACAGTAACAATTTGAATATTACCTTTAATATATAACTATATCTTAATCTCAATTGAACTTGTGTTACCTAAAAACAAAAGACAGAGATATTTTCAAACCAAACTAGTTTTAAAGGGTTTGCTTTTCACTTTCTAGCAAGCCAGTACACCTTATTAGCCTATCACTATGTCCATATAGTTGATAGAGATGTGAGTGATAGGTACAGTGATAGGTAATACACACACCCATTAATGGCTACTTTAAAACCCATCACTCAGACCTCATTGGTCATCTACTGGCTTGTCCTTGGGAGCAATTTCACACTCTGAAACCTGGCACGGACTATCTAACTTAAAAATAAGCAAACCCTAAACTACCTAAATTTATTCTTTAACTTGAATCTTCTTCACAAAACTGAAGTTGATAACATTTTTTTGGAAATAATTTTTATAAAATTTACATAAGGTACATTCCATAGGAACATCATTTGGAATAGGAATCACCTTTCCAGACTATAGTTTACCTTCCAGAGGACACGTTATCACTTACTTATTACCTGAAACTTCTGAAGTAACTAAATTTAATCTTCAACTAGAACTTTCTCAATCAAACTCAAGTTTAAATTTTTCTTTGAATAATTCTTTTAAAATTTAACTAAGGTATATTCCATAGGAACATCATATGGAATAGGAATCGCCCTTCCAGTCTAGAATATCTTCCCTAGGACTCGTTATTACCTGCCCTGGGCTATGGCTAAAGTGATGGATATGGTGAGTAGGCGGAATAGGTTGGAGCAAGCAGTTCATGTTGCTGAGGGGTTTAGGGAGATAATGGGCACACTTTGGAAACTGGAGAAAATCATATAAAGGAAAAAAGAAGGGCATGCAAAGGATAAGAGTAGAGAAAGGAAGAGGATATAAATAAAAGTTACAAAGTAGAAGACAATAATCGAAATGGAAAGTGTTTTTAAATAAAATGTTCCTAAGTCCCATTGGATAGTTAGTCTAATTTACTTACTATGCTATCTACACAGAGAACAATAGAGACTGAATTAGCATACAAAGAGGTGATGTACTATCGGAGAAAAGAGTCACTGTGATGATGTACTATCAGAGAAAAGAGTCACTGTGATGATGTACTATCAGAGAAAAGAGTCACTGTGAGGATGTACTATCAGAGAAAAGAGTCACTGTGAGGATGTACTATCAGAGAAAAGAGTCACTGTGATGATGTACTATCAGAGAAAAGAGTCACTGTGATGATGTACTATCAGAGAAAAGAGTCACTGTGATGATGTACTATCAGAGAAAAGAGTCACTGTGATGATGTACTATCAGAGAAAAGAGTCACTGTGATGATGTACTATCAGAGAAAAGAGTCACTGTGATGATGTACTATCAGAGAAAAGAGTCACTGTGATGATGTACTATCAGAGAAAAGAGTCACTGTGATGATGTACTATCAGAGAAAAGAGTCACTGTGATGATGTACTATCAGAGAAAAGAGTCACTGTGATGATGTACTATCAGAGAAAAGAGTCACTGTGATGATGTACTATCAGAGAAAAGAGTCACTGTGATGATGTACTATCAGAGAAAAGAGTCACTGTGATGATGTACTGTCAGAGAAAAGAGTCACTGTGATGATGTACTATCAGAGAAAAGAGTCACTGTGATGATGTACTATCAGAGAAAAGAGTCACTGTGATGATGTACTATCAGAGAAAAGAGTCACTGTGATGATGTACTATCAGAGAAAAGAGTCACTGTGATGATGTACTATCAGAGAAAAGAGTCACTGTGATGATGTACTATCAGAGAAAAGAGTCACTGTGATGATGTACTATCAGAGAAGAGTCACTGTGATGATGTACTATCAGAGAAAAGAGTCACTGTGATGATGTACTATCAGAGAAAAGAGTCACTGTGATGATGTACAATCAGAGAAAAGAGTCACTGTGATGATGTACAATCAGAGAAAAGAGTCATTGTGATGATGTACTATCAGAGAAAAGAGTCACTGTGATGATGTACTATCAGAGAAAAGAGTCACTGTGATGATGTACTATCAGAGAAAAGAGTCACTGTGATGATGTACTATCAGAGAAAAGAGTCACTGTGATGATGTACTATCAGAGAAAAGAGTCACTGTGATGATGTACTATCAGAGAAAAGAGTCATTGTGATGATGTACTATCAGAGAAAAGAGTCACTGTGATGATGTACTATCAGAGAAAAGAGTCACTGTGATGATGTACTGTCAGAGAAAAGAGTCACTGTGATGATGTACTGTCAGAGAAAAGAGTCACTGTGATGATGTACTATCAGAGAAAAGAGTCACTGTGATGATGTACTATCTGAGAAAAGAGTCACTGTGATGATGTACTATCTGAGAAAAGAGTCACTGTGATGATGTACTATCAGAGAAAAGAGTCACTGTGATGATGTACTATCAGAGAAAAGAGTCACTGTGATGATGTACTATCAGAGAAAAGAGTCACTGTGATGATGTACTATCAGAGAAAAGAGTCACTGTGATGATGTACTATCAGAGAAAAGAGTCACTGTGATGATGTACTATCAGAGAAAAGAGTCACTGTGATGATGTACTATCAGAGAAAAGAGCCACTGTGATGATGTGCTATCAGAGAAAAGAGTCACTGTGATGATGTGCTATCAGAGAAAAGAGTCACTGTGATGATGTACTATCAGAGAAAAGAGTCACTGTGATGATGTACTATCAGAGAAAAGAGTCATTGTGATGATGTACTATCAGAGAAAAGAGTCACTGTGATGATGTACTATCAGAGAAAAGAGTCACTGTGATGATGTACTATCAGAGAAAAGAGTCACTGTGATGATGTATTATCAGAGAAAAGAGTCACTGTGATGATGTACTATCAGAGAGAAGAGTCACTGTGATGATGTACTATCAGAGAAAAGAGTCACTGTGATGATGTACTATCAGAGAAGAGTCACTGTGATGATGTACTATCAGAGAAAAGAGTCACTGTGATGATGTACTATCAGAGAAAAGAGTCACTGTGATGATGTACAATCAGAGAAAAGAGTCACTGTGATGATGTACAATCAGAGAAAAGAGTCATTGTGATGATGTACTATCAGAGAAAAGAGTCACTGTGATGATGTACTATCAGAGAAAAGAGTCACTGTGATGATGTACTATCAGAGAAAAGAGTCACTGTGATGATGTACTATCAGAGAAAAGAGTCACTGTGATGATGTACTATCAGAGAAAAGAGTCACTGTGATGATGTACTATCAGAGAAAAGAGTCACTGTGATGATGTACTATCAGAGAAAAGAGTCACTGTGATGATGTACTGTCAGAGAAAAGAGTCACTGTGATGATGTACTGTCAGAGAAAAGAGTCACTGTGATGATGTACTGTCAGAGAAAAGAGTCACTGTGATGATGTACTATCAGAGAAAAGAGTCACTGTGATGATGTACTATCTGAGAAAAGAGTCACTGTGATGATGTACTATCTGAGAAAAGAGTCACTGTGATGATGTACTATCAGAGAAAAGAGTCACTGTGATGATGTACTATCAGAGAAAAGAGTCACTGTGATGATGTACTATCAGAGAAAAGAGTCACTGTGATGATGTACTATCAGAGAAAAGAGTCACTGTGATGATGTACTATCAGAGAAAAGAGTCACTGTGATGATGTACTATCAGAGAAAAGAGTCACTGTGATGATGTACTATCAGAGAAAAGAGTCACTGTGATGATGTGCTATCAGAGAAAAGAGTCACTGTGATGATGTACTATCAGAGAAAAGAGTCATTGTGATGATGTACTATCAGAGAAAAGAGTCACTGTGATGATGTACTATCAGAGAAAAGAGTCACTGTGATGATGTACTATCAGAGAAAAGAGTCATTGTGATGATGTACTATCAGAGAAAAGAGTCACTGTGATGATGTACTATCAGAGAAAAGAGTCACTGTGATGATGTACTGTCAGAGAAAAGAGTCACTGTGATGATGTACTGTCAGAGAAAAGAGTCACTGTGATGATGTACTGTCAGAGAAAAGAGTCACTGTGATGATGTACTATCAGAGAAAAGAGTCACTGTGATGATGTACTATCTGAGAAAAGAGTCACTGTGATGATGTACTATCTGAGAAAAGAGTCACTGTGATGATGTACTATCAGAGAAAAGAGTCACTGTGATGATGTACTATCAGAGAAAAGAGTCACTGTGATGATGTACTATCAGAGAAAAGAGTCACTGTGATGATGTACTGTCAGAGAAAAGAGTCACTGTGATGATGTACTGTCAGAGAAAAGAGTCACTGTGATGATGTACTGTCAGAGAAAAGAGTCACTGTGATGATGTACTATCAGAGAAAAGAGTCACTGTGATGATGTACTATCTGAGAAAAGAGTCACTGTGATGATGTACTATCTGAGAAAAGAGTCACTGTGATGATGTACTATCAGAGAAAAGAGTCACTGTGATGATGTACTATCAGAGAAAAGAGTCACTGTGATGATGTACTATCAGAGAAAAGAGTCACTGTGATGATGTACTATCAGAGAAAAGAGTCACTGTGATGATGTACTATCAGAGAAAAAGAGTCACTACTAATCAATTAATATGAAATACTTCATTCAAATTGATTTATATTATATTCTTTTTACAATAACTAATTCTATACGTATGAGAATAACATTCAATCATCTAGAAAATAAACATTTCCTGAAATTCATTTTCTTTTTCATTTGTGTAGTTCTTAAAAACGCCGCAGGAAAATACATGGCGCCACTTTATTGTCAGGTGTTTAATTGACAGCTAATCAATTCAATGCTTTATAGCTTAATTCCAATGTAGGAAAGCTTTTACAATGTTTATTATACATTTTGAAATGTATCTACAACATATAGTATTTAATAAGTACCGTATATAACCAATAATAGTTAGTTGTAGGCAGAGCTGGGCACGCGAACCTTTTTTTAGGTTCCGAATCCGAACCCGAATTTTCGTCGATTTTGGGTTCCGAACCTCCGTATAGCGAACCCAATTTGGAAAAGTTTGGTCCGAACATTTGTTCTGAACCAAACATTTAGTCCGAACATTTGTAAGCTAACCTCTGATTTTTTAGGTATATATTTTATATCAAAAAATTAAGAAAAACAAAAGTGAACTACAGTCTACACATTTACATTCGGCC